>QVRM01005254.1:0-55487 GCA_003439945.1 Dermanyssus gallinae
TGTTTCAAAAAGCGAACATCAAGTTTTGTACCACTGATCTAATTCGATAGCGGGCTTTTCCCCGTTCTGAAATAAAATGCGTCAGGGCGTATCGACAAGCGGCGGCAAGGATGGTTTATGAAGTTTGGGGATAACTCCTTGATGAGACAAAAAACGGGCCGTCAAGCAGCCTCAGCACTGCGATTTCCCGTTGCACTATTTCATAAATCAGAAATGTTCTGCATTAAATCTAAAGGTCTGTGATGGCTGCTAATATGCGTGAATTGCATCTTGCGTTCAAAGTCAGCAAAGTTAGACCTCAATCCGGAACGCGCGCGCGCTTGTCACCCTTCGGTCTTATATCGCATATCCAAAAATATGTTTAGCAGATTATTGACACTGATTAAAGGCACTGTCGTCATGGATTTCAATGGAGCTAGCAAAATTACTAATCCAGAAACACGTTAGGCTCCCTGCAATTCGAAATTCGGCTCGTGTACACAATGAACAACGCGTAGACATAAGCTTCACCTTTTGTTACTTGTTTAAGTTATAATGCCATATTGCTCGTCGTCACGAATAGTTTATGTAGTATGTCCCGTTTAAATGCTGTATTTTTTCGATATAGATTCTATCTGCGTCATGTAACCATAGAAAAAGAAGCTCAAAGCTGTCTTTTGTAGAAATGTCACTTATTGGAAGCTTCTCTATGTCTTGGAAAGACAGGGCCTGTCGACGTGGATGAGTGTGCATCCTTGCCAAACAATGCATAGGTTTGGAGGAGTGAGTATATTTAATAAGAAAGCATAATAGGTAGGGGAGTGACTGAATTGAAAATGAACGACTTGGGGGTGGTTGATATTGAAGGGCTTAGCGGGGTAATATGAATTATAGGGGTACACAGGGCTACGAGTAATGCATTAGAGAAAGGTAGAAAACTGTACAGTGAATTAACAGAGGCGGTCGCAAGTATTGAGGGGATGGGAACTATGTGCCTTGGAGATATGAACGCCCATATTCAACAGTTAGACAGGAGGCAGGGCTGAATATACTAAATTTAGATAAAGTAGTGGTTGGAAAATATACGTATAGTCAGGGAAATAGAAAATCATGTGTAGATTATATTACGGTCAGAGGAAAAATACGGGAACGGGTGGGAGAGATGATTGTAGATGAAGGAAAGGAATGGAACATTGGCAGTGACCATAATTGGGTGGAAGTTACGGGGCGGGTGAAAGCTATTAATAAGTTGAAAGTAGACAGAAAGTTTCAGGTTACAAGTTTCAAACGTGGTTTATTCAACGGAACTGCATTTTGCAATGCTTAAGTTTTCGGTAAATCAAGCACCGGGACAAAAGTCACACTTGATAATATTTCAAAGAATGCTTTGAATAAGCGCAATGACGCAATACATAATCACAATAAGCATCATCACAAAGATTTCTATACAGTGTTTGTTACAATGTACAGCAATAGGTGAGGCAACATGCGCTCACGTATATGCGCAAGTGAATTGAGACACTCATACAGCATCTATATAATACACAACGACATCAGGTAAAAACACACAAAAAATTTAAAACAAATTTAATCTGGGAAGATGATCCCCTATAAAAAGCACTAATAACCCCGATTTAAGATATAACTAGATCACCAGCCTGATTCAGACTGTGAAATTGAAAGCCATTTTTTTCGCGACTTCGCGAGCAAAAGGGTGCTTCGATGTAAGGCATCTAATATTTTTAGGAATCCAAGTCTAAGTTTCGGGCAGGCGGCATGCAAGTGGAGTGTTGACTAGACTTTAAGGATACTGAGGGCACTGCGAAGGTTGTTGCACGCCTAGCTGATGTCCGATTTAAGGTATGAATCAGTGGAAACGCAATCTCCGCTGGTACATTACCTCGCGAAATTTGATATGCTAGCATAGAAACCCGCAGCGTATAAATTTGAGTAGGTTATATCGAGTAAATAATCATGGACCGAATCTCTCCGTCTCCTAGAAAAATGGCTCTAAGTGCATCATTCTGAATTTTTCTGACTCTCCGGAGGATTCCGTCATATCCACCACCCCAGAGAAGGATACCATAGCATAGTACCGGTAAGAACACGGCCTTGTACACCAGAAGCAAGCGCTCTGTGGGGACCCCAATCAATTTCATTCTGCGCAGCGCCGATATCACAGCATAGCACTTGGGTGCAATATATTCTATGTGGGGATGCCACTTCAGATTTTCCTAGAGAACGAGCCCCAGGCACTTGGGGCACACTCTGCGAGAGTTCAATGTTTTGTAGCTCGAGTAGTTAAAAATGCTAATTGTATTGTCAACATTTAGGAGAGACTGGTGCACATCTGCACCAAAATTTCGATTATTTACTCCGTAGATTAGCGTCGTGTCATCAGCAAAATCTAACGTAGAACCAAGTTTTAGCCCCTGAATTCTTAATAGGATAAAATTCAGAAAAGATAAGAAACATAAAAGGCGCGAAAACCGAACCTTGAGGGGTACCTATATCAACCTGTTTCTACGAGGATTCTATTTGACCAGCTCGAACCACTTGCCTCCGTCGTGAGAGATATGACCTAAACCAGGCAACAGCCGGCACGGAGCAGCCGAGCTGAGCGAGCATCTGGAACAGTAAGGAATGATCAAGACAATTAAAAGCAGCCGACACGTCAAGAAGGACCGCAAGACAAAAACTTGTTTGTCTCTACCGAATCAGACACCCGCTGCCATAAGTGGGCCAGCGCTAGGTTAGTCGACCTACCCCTGCGAAAGCCGAACTGGTTGGGTGATAGGAAATTATTCGACTAAGTGTCGATTTAGCCTGAACAACACCAACTTCTCAATGATCTTTGAGATAGAGTCAGCGACAGATATCGGCCTGTAATTTGCTGCGCGGTTTCGTTCACCCTTTTTCTTGAATAAAGGAAATACGGCCAAAAGGTGACAGATAAGCAGAAATAAGCACAAATAATAGATGAAATTAAACACCTCTTAGGGGACACCATAGAGATGGATCTAGATAAAGTGCATACAATAATACGGGGTAAATATGATGAATGTTATAAAATAGTTAAGGGCTTATGAGGGGGAGAGAGGAGGTTGTGGAAAAAGTAGATTGAGAAGGCTAAATTGGTGAGAAAGAAGCCTGGAGCAGGGAGCACAGGAAGGTAATGAGTAGGGACACAGGTAAGGGCGAGGAATACTGGCAAAAATATATGCAGGCAAAGACAAAGGTCCAGTATTTGGTACAAGAAGGAGTAAAACGGCAGGACAAACAAGAGTTTAATAGTATATTGGGGGCTCCAAGGGGAAGCTATTCTGAACATATGTAGTCAATGCAGGAAAAAGCATGACTCATCTTATACACGAAAAAGTGTACTAAAAAAAGATGAATGCGGCGGCAGCACTGTTTTTTATAAGTAATGGAGTTAGTGAAGGTGGGTTGAGAATAGATACATGTATAATCACAAGGATAGAAGAAATAGAACAAGTTATTAGAAGAATGAAAGGGAAGACGACATGCGGGTTAGACAAAATGACAATAGAGATAGTAAACGCGTTGGGAGGGGGCTACGTAAGTTATTTATCTAAAGTTTTTAATAACATCTTTGCCGGAAATAGCATATCAAACAGTTGGCGTAAGGGAAGACTATCTTTGCTGCCGAAGGATGGCGTCGATAACGATGATTTGAGAAATAGACGACCGATAACCATTACACTAATTACGTACTGTTTTTCATGCACATTTTTAAGAACCGGGTACAAGATAAGTTAAAACGGAATGGTCACAAAAATGGCAATGTGGGTTTAAAAAGGGATATAGGTTAGACGACCATATTTTTTAACTGAATCTATCAGTTGAAATAATAAGATAAGGGAACAGGATTGTATTGGGGGCTTTTTGGATCTAAGCTTCTTATAGTCAATAGAAATACCTTGTACAAGTTTATAGCAGAATAACGATTTTACGTAAGTTGGATAGGTTTATTAGAGGAAATTTATAGGGAAAACACAGTAATTATTAAACGAAAAGAGGTAGAATCGAGTGAATAAGGTGTTGCTAAAGGAGTGAGACAGGGATGCCCTTTGTCATCAATACTTTTTCTAATATATATAGAAATAATCGCGAGAAAAGTGAATAGCACCGGGTTGGAATGGCAGCTCGGTGAAGGGAAACATTCATTAGAAGTCCTCTTTTGTTGCTTGCAGATGATATGAATATTTTAGGAAGGAACGTATGAGAGGTCCAAGGAATGCTTGATGCCTGTGGGAAGGCGGCAGATGAACTAGATATGGTATTTAACGAAAAGAAAAGCGCTATTTTAGTATGTTCGGGGGCTACATTGGAGAGGAACCTAAGGTTACAGGGGAAGGACTTAGGTTATCGGGATCAATATAAATATTTAGTTGTGACTATAGCATCAAAGAAAGGATTGTTGAAAGAGAAAGAAATGTAAAGGACAAAAAAGCAGACAGGGGTAGGAATTCGGTAAGGTGCAAAGTCTATGGGGTTCAATAGATATGTAATTACAAGGGGCATTGGGAAAGCAATATATGTGCCAGGGCTGACATTTGGAAATGCTGTTCTAGTGCATAGCTTGGGTTTATGAAGAAATTTAGAAGGGATTTAAAGAGAAGTAATTAGATTTTCACTGGGGTGCCGTTTTAATTGTAGCAGAGAGTTTCTTAAAGGGGAAGGCGGTATGTCAGCATTTATCGAAAAATAAGTGCAAAGTAAGCTGAGGTATTGTAGTAGAATTGGAAAATTGAACAACGAACGATGGTTAAAAATATACAATGGGTAAAAAGGCAATGGGAGTAAAAACAAAATGAGACAGGCGGGTGGAATTTGCAGCAAGACAGATAGGACTCAATAGTAAATAATGGACAGACACTGCTATGTTCAGTGGGCAAATTAACATGCATATTTATTCACCATAATATTGGTAGCAGTAAATATCGGATGTTGTGCAAAGTCTACACTGATTCTATGTAGTCTGTACGATATTGTAGTGACGCTGTGTCTATTTCGGTGCACACAAGTATATGGTATTTATCACAATAATAATATCACAATCTCCACAAAATCTACACACACAAAAATCAACCTCAAAACACTGTCCACTCAAACACATGTGGTGATGGTATCCGTGCCATGTCACTCGACAAACTAGTGCTCGGTTCTTCTGGGCTCCTCTCTTCCATTTGTCCGAGCAAAACGCTGGTCCGTCCGTATAGTCATTGGACGCAAACTTCACGTTGCGTATCTCCCGAAACTCCCTATATACTGTGAGCACGGCTTCGCTAAGTGGTAGCCCGTATATAGCAAAATCCTCTGTAATGGTTCGTTCGCAACATAGTTCAAAAGCAAAGGTAATGGATGCGTTTTTGGGTAGACCTAGCACGTGCTTAATATAAAGTGCTTTTAAACGGTCTAGCTCTTTCAGATCGCCAACTGTGAGAAATGGTGCTATTGTAGGCAGGTCGTATCGTATAATAGGGAATTTTTTTTAGCCTGAATGTGTTTAGCGCAGTGTTCAGGTCGGTATCTCGAAGTTCACCAAGAAGCAAAGCATGACAGTTGCTGTTGCCCTGGCTAGTACTATCTCGACATGTCTGCTAAAAGATAGTCTTGGTGTCAGTATAACGCCGAGATAAAAAAAAAGTGGCTGGCGATCTCAAATGCAATGCCATTAATTTTGATGCGGCGATCGGCTGCGGCGTATGTCTCCTTTCGGCTAAAGCAAAGGACTTTCGTTTTAGCTATGTCTATTGTTAGCTTGTTCTCTTTGCACCAGTCAACTGTTTTGTTCAGGAAATACTGCAGATGTTCACGCGACTTTGCGAGGATGACTAGGTCATCTGCGTAGAAGGCGTGCGTAGCCTTTGCATTGCGTAGAAGATCCGATAAGGTTGCTATGTACATTATGAAAAGGAACGGACTAGCAGGATCTCCTTGGGCCAATCCCACCGTTTGCGTTATGGTGTCGTTGACATAATGATCTCCGTTCCTAACTATGATAGAGTTATAGTGAAGCATGTCCCGGACAAGGTTGTACATTGCTCCGCGTATTAAACATTTACTACGAATGATCTCTAAAGGACGGTCCCTTGAAACAGAGTCAAATGCGGTCTTAAAATATATGAATGCGGTATACGTCATTTCTTTACTTTGGTGACGTCGTTGGACATAGTCCAGCAGAAGGTTGATCTTCGGTCGAGAGCCCGAGAGGGAATCCGTGTTGCTCAACGGGTAGCTTTTCTTTAGCGGTGTTATATAACCGTGACACTACGAGTGATGTAAGTATTTTGTACAGAGTGCTCGTCAGAGCGAGCCCTCGGTAGTCTGTCGGGTCAGTAGCATCTCCCTTCCGCTTATATATTGGGTTTAAGAATTTCTTCCTTCACTCTTCGGGGATCTTACCTTGACTGAGGCTGTTATTATAAGGATTTGTTAAAACTGGACATAATATATTAAGGTTTGATCTTAAGTGTTCATAGAATATCTGGTTCGGTCCTGCAGATTTATTGTTTTTCTTTGCCTTGATTGCTTGCATAACTTCCGCTTCAGTAAAAGGTATAAACTCTCCTGGATATTCTATGTCGGGCAGTGTCACTTCCCTCTTTAATAGGTTTGTAAAATGTTTTTGCCACTCCTCGTCGTTTATTAGCGGGTTAGCTTCTTTGGGTCTCTTGGGTAGGAGCAGCCAAGGTTTCTTAACACTATTTTCCATTAATTCCAGACGTTGGCTTTCTTCGTAATGGCGCTTTTTGGTCTGCTTCATTTTCCGAAACACCCGCTTCATCTCTGCGAGTTGACTAAGTCCATAGGGGCCCTTGTCGTCATGGCTACATATTATGCGCTTAATCCGTTAGTTTGGTTTCGCCGATCGACTGGTAGTAGCTGATACGTGGATTGCCCATTGTATCGACTTTTCGGTGGCGTTGATGTCGTCATCGGGTCGCATGTATGGCCTGTTGAAGCATGTGCGCATTTATTGTACGGCTCAACTGTGGCATAGGTGCCACTGCTGTTGGGCTTGGAGTGCGCGCTAGTTCAAATCTTACTTGACAGTGTTTGCGGTGAGCTGAAGGTGTGGACCTAATTTCATAAACAATTGTCCCCGGCTGGCATGCTGACGATAACACAATGTCGACAGCACTTGAGCCGTTCCAGCTTAGATATGTAGCGACATTACATTCATTCTCTACTTGAAGTCCTAGGTCTTCTATGCCTGCCGTGAATTCTCCGTAGCGTTCATTTTGATTCGACAAATCACAGTTTGCGTCGCCTGCGACAAAGATGTGTTTATTCGTGTTTACACATAGGATGACGCATTCTCCTAATTGATATAACACCTCTGTGACTTGCTTTTCTGGTGGGCTATATATACATAGTAGGTAATAGTCGTTGATTTCTAACACGATTTCTCGCGATGTGCACCGTAATAGCCGGGTCCACTCAGTGGTCCTTACCGCTACACAGACTCCCCATTTTGGTCGCCCTCCGTCCTGCGGTTTTACTGCTTGGCCATGAAAAACTTTATGGTTTGGAAAACTTGTGTGGTTTCTGTCTGCTACATAGGTCTCGGTTAAAAATATAAAATCGGCATTCGCAAAAAGTTGTTCCCGGGCTAACGCCATAACAAATCATGTGATTCTACATTCCACTATAAACACTTTGAGGGTCGATTGGCTGCAGCAGACGTAATACCCTGTTGTGGTTAACCGCTGGAGTTTGTAAACTCCTCCCCGTATTTGGGTCTGCGACTGCACTCTACGGGAACGACCTTTACCCAGCACATCGGCGACAGGTGCCGGGCGGCTATTCCTCTATTCACACAGAGGTGAGAGACCTTCGACGACTGTCAATGAGTGCCGCAGTGCGTCGTTTTAAGCTTAAGCTTGTACCAATGTTGAGCTACAGCCTTGGCAGGCGTGAGGCCATCTTTCAGTGACAAATTTTGCACAGCTAGAAAGATGCTTCACATTATATTTGAACGTGTTTGAAGCGCGTTCTTTGCTTGCCGCGGACGGCAAGAAACCGCTTTGTGTACTTGCTAGCAAACAATCAGAGTCAGGCTTAGGTCACCTATTACTTCAGCAATTTTTGTTAGAGTTGCAGGGAAAAGTGGCCGGGGCCTTGGCTTAGGTAGCGCAGTTAGATGTGTACCTCGCCAGGGAGCTTTGGAATGGTATGGCATGCACTAGCCGGCACGTGCACACAAGGTACATTGTGCATAGCTATCATCACTTGGTGTGTTCGACTCAAGGATTTCTTCAAATTGGCGATCAATGTCGTTGCCGGTTATGCTCGCAGATATGCGCTAAATACCACGCAGCAGGCTGCCAGACACAACGGCGGTCTTTGCACTTTCTCGCCCGGTGGGACGGTCGCTGAAATGTTCAAATTGTATACAATGATGACTGTATTGTAATTATGTACCATCTTAATATGCAAAGTTATTGCAAAATAAACAATATTTATGTATAAACACTTTGATCTATATTGTGCCGGTTGCTTGTGTGTTACCTCTGGTAGCTGGCTTACAAATGGTGTTTTTTCAATTCAATTCAATTCAGACGTGGTTTATTTACGGAACTGCATACATTTACATGCTTAGGTTCTCGTTATGAAAAGTGGTACAAGGGTTTGGGAATAAAAGGAGAAAAAGAAGAAGATAAAGCAGCAGATAATACCTATACCATATTATTGGCGATACTGACATACAAGGCAAAGGAGCACACTGAGTTATAACTTCATAAACATTATAACTCGAAATGACAGATGAAAACTAAGAAATTAGATCATCGCTCTCAGTAGATTCCCTTTCTCCGTCATGTAATCCTATTTAAAAGCCATATTTTGACGTCTCGGGTAAAGCAGGTCAGGGACTTCGAGTGACGGATTTCATGCGGGATACTCTCCCATACGACGGGCAGTCTATATACAAGAGATTGGGTACTAGATCTTTTCTGTACCCGAGGTATCACAAAAGTGGTGGCCCGTCGCGAGGTTTTCCGCCGCTGAGGGACTAGAGGGAAGGCAACCTCAACAGGTACTAAACTACGACTGATCTTGAAGCCGAAAGTACCTACTTGAAGACGATACAGCGCATCGATTGATAGGATCTTATAATCACAATATATATATCTAACAGATTGGCTACGTCTCATCCCAAATATAGCCCTCAGTGCATCGTTCTGCATGACCTGAGCCCGATGCAGAACGTGATTATAACCACTTCCCCACAAGAGAATGCCGTAAGTGAGTACCGGCACAAACAGCGTTTTGTAGATCAATATCAGTCCATCCAACGGAACTCCCACACGACGCAAACGTCGCAAGGCCGATATAACTGCATAACATTTGGGTGTTATATGATCAATATGAGCGCGCCAACTTAAACCATCGTGTAATATGAGGCCTAAACATTTAGTAGTTGACGAAAACTTCAGACCGAATTCTGAAGAAAGCCGATCAAGATCCGCCCGCAACTTTAGTTGAGGAGAGCGAAACAGAGTGAGACTAGTCTTGCTAGCATTAACAACGAGGCCGAAATAATTAAAGATTTTGATTACCTCCTTCACTTGAGATAGTGAGCGCGGTATATCGAGGGCTGGAGAGTCAACCCTAAATAAAAGTGAAGTATCATCGGCAAAAGCTAGCGGTTTACCAATGCTCTCTTTTTCAATATTAAGCAGAATGAAATTAATGAGAATCAAAAAAAGAAACGGTCCTAGCACCGATCCTTGTGGAGTTCCAATATTAACAGATCTCCACGAGGAAACCACTTGCCCTATACGAACGGACTGCAATCTAGAGGATAGAAATGAATTAAACCACTCTACTGTACCTGCAGAACACCCAAGGTTTTGCAAGATTTGAAGAATGAAAGAATGGCGAACGCAATTGAATGCCGCAGTGACATCGAGAAAAACGCCTAGACAGGCTTTTGACGATTCAACGGAGTCGGTTACAAACTGCCAGAGATGCGCGAGTGCCAGGCCCGTGGACCGACCGTGACGAAATCCAAATTGATTAGGCGAAAGAAAGCTGCAGGATTCGAGGAAGTGTTCCAGCTGCAAGAGAGCAAGCTTCTCGAATAGCTTTGAAATGCAGTCAACCAAGCTGATAGGTCGGTAGCTTTTAAGCTCCGCAACGTCGCCTTTCTTTTTGTAAATAGGTGTAACAAAAGAAGCCTTAAGGGCGGTTGGAAACACTCCAGATGCGAGTGAAAGGTTCGCTATGTGCGTAAGAGGACCAGCACTGAATGGAGTACCAAGTTTTAGAAGTTGAACAGGAAGTCCCGTTGCACCGCAGCTCCAGCTCCGTTTCTGCTTAAGTAATATCGAGGTCACCTCCATTACTGTTACAGCGCGAAAACTGAAGGTAACGTCATTACAGTACCAAAGGTTCCTTAATCGCGGTCTAATATCGTCCTCAAGACGCAATGAAGAGACCGTCTCCAAACCCACCGACACGAAGTAGCGGTTAAATTCGTCGGCTATTAAAACAGGATCTGTGGAAGTTTCTCCTGAAGAGGTGACAAGAGCAGTAGGCAACTCGGCCGAGCCTTTATGTTTACCACAGGACCTGTTAATGAACTGCCAGAGACGGCGGGAATCACCACGTAAGGTATCAAACCGCTCCTTATAGAACGCTGAACGAGCAATACGAACAGCGGTTTTGTACCTTTTCTGGCTCACCAGATAAGCATGTTTACTTTCTGGGAAATTAATCTTTTTGTGCCTAATGTACATTTTGTTGGCATGCTTTCTTAGGCGACGCAGTCCTGGCGAGAACACAAACGTGTCACCTTTTGACGCCTTCGTACGCTCCATGAGACGTAAACTGAATGATGTGTTATAAATACCCCGAAGGGTTTGTTGAAAATTCTCGAACGCTAAATTAACATCATTTGAGTCATAGACATTGCTCCAGGAAATATCACTTAGGCGATTTAAGAAGGTACCCACACCAGCAGCGTCGTGAACCCGGGTGAAGATGGAAGTAGCGGCCTGAAGCGTCGTTGAAGTTTCTCCGCATTTGAGCAGGGAGACGGCAACAGGGAAATGGTCCGAGAATGACAACGTATTTAAAACCACTGGTTGAACTTTAGAGAATGTAGAACAGCCCCTAATTGCAATATGATCAATGCAAGTTCCAGAAAGAGGTCTCGTGACACGATCGATGAGATGTATTAGGTCGTTGCTAGTGAAGAAGGATATATAGTTCAACGGCGGGGGACTAGCGAGCAAGTTAACGTTCGAATCACCAAGGAGCAAACACGGAAGTAAAGAGTTAGATGGTAGAATATCATCTAATAGGTCAAGGAGAGTATCCCTATGTAGAGTACTACTCGAGTAAAACCCAATGATAAAACCTTCGAATTCGGACCCTTTCCGAAGATGTATACGAAGAGACATGTTTTGTGTCATGTTGTACTCGACACATCGTCGTCGTCATTCTCATTCGGGCGACTACGTTTCCCTCCCGATACATATGTAGTTTGCCCGGCAGCTACCCTGTATGGCTTCAACTGACCCCGACAGGGACGAAAATGAGCCCCTGCGGGCCATACTGCTGGGTCGAGCAGTTCTTCGAAGTTCGCTGCGTTAACTTGGACGTGAAAGCTGTTGTAGTACGCCTGATTGAGTCCTGTTAGTTTTGTTATATTTACGTCCGCATCTGTACCTATTATACGGGTAACGCACTCGTTTAGCACGTCTGACGAGTGTGACAGTTGGAGTTGGCTGACAAATAAGGCTTTAGTGCGCGGACGTTCGGGGATATCTTGGTCTTCTACTGCTTTAAGATGTGTCATCCTGTTAGTGGCGGTTGTCGCGCGTGCTACACGGCCTCACGCTCCGACCTTCGGCCATGCGTTGTTCTGACGTGTGCTTCTCTCTCCGCATTGATGTGTGCACATTCTGCTGTAGGTCGTTGTGAGAGCGCCGGCGACGTGGCGTGTCGGCTGCTAAAGTTGAGAGTGTATGTGTTGTGCTTTGTTGATGTAGATGACAGTGGTGGGCGTTTCGTTGATGTTGATTCCGTTGTTGGCCCTGTTGTTTGGATGACTGGCTATGAGTGGGGGTAATTTATATTAGCTGATTTCGGTACAACGTTGGTCATCTTGATATTGGCTAACTTCTTTGTAAGCTCGTCTATCCGCCTTTTTAGGGCTTGTAGTTCAATGGCGCAGTTGCAGTTTGGTTTAACTGTTATACTGCTGGCCACCGCAAGCGAAACCTCCTTCCAGAAAGAGGACTTGCAATTTGTTTCATATTTATCCAGAATATGGTAAGCGCAGTGAGTGTGTACGGGTTTTAAACATCCCTCGCAAACAGTACGGTCACTAACCTGCTGGAACTGT
Source organism: Dermanyssus gallinae (assembly GCA_003439945.1). Taxonomy (NCBI): domain Eukaryota; kingdom Metazoa; phylum Arthropoda; class Arachnida; order Mesostigmata; family Dermanyssidae; genus Dermanyssus; species Dermanyssus gallinae. The sequence goes on from QVRM01005254.1 coordinate 12,362, forward strand.
AGCGCAAGGTGGCCCCGGGTTCATTTCGACGTCTTCACAGAGCAACAACAGCAGGACTAATGCTGCCGCCCTGAGAAGGTGGGTCTTTGTGGGTCGTCGTGGAAGTAAGTTGATGTAGATGTTCACCGTGGGCTCCAGGGATCTTGCAGTGTTCGTCCTAACTCTAAACGTCCTCACTGGGTAGTTTGCCTGTTCTCTTTCATTTCCTGGCTGAATTTGGACCAGAAAGTATACTAATATGAGAACGCGCAAAAACATCGACCGTTCGCATGCTGCGCTCTTGGCAAACTTGGTCAAATTGAAAGGAGGGTAAAGGCAGCATACACACAGAAGTGGCGGACAGCACTTATGCAGAAAACAAGTTTAAAAGAAGTATCCGGGAATATGAAATTGGAAGCGGGTGGAGTAGCATGGTTGTATGATAATACAAGAGGCAGCGGGCTGTTAGCGGATGCGAGAGCTGGTATGTTAGACACAAGGGTACAGCGAAACTGCTACAAAGAATTAGAAACAACGGTTTGTCGGATATGCGGTAAAATAGAGGAAACGGTAGATCATCTGGTTAGAGAGTGTGAGCAATTGGAAGGGACTAGGGATTTAGAATTAGGAGAGGCGCTAGGATTAGGTAAGGATGCAGAAAAGGCACAGGTAGAGATTACGATGCAGAGGCTATCCCGATGAAAGGTGCTCAACACATAAGGGCAAAAAGCTGGGGAGTACAACATAGGTCATTAATAGCTGCAGCGTTATGCGCGGCAGACCAAGATATCACCGCTTGGACTTCACGAACCTAGATGGCTTCAGCTACTCCGTTTTTACTAACTTCTTGTGGGGGAGCAGAAACTGTAATCGCGATATTGTGCCAGAGCGTAAAACACAATATTGTACCATGAAAAACATGTTTTGCTTCGTACGTGGAATTAGGCTAAGTGCGCAAGTATGACAGCGTCAGTACGTTAAAGTTAGCAGGCGCTTATTTGCCTATAGCCAGACAATACAAATCCCCGAAATGCTCAAACGATTAACAAATTAAATAGTAATGCGGCGGAATATGACGCAAGCTGCAAGATTTAACCGCAGTGTGCCCACAAGGCATTACCATTTGATTTATTACCCCCATACCAGTTGCTATATTACCCCTATACTAGTTGATATACTACCCCTATAGAGCAAACAGCAAGTATACGCAGATAAAAAACAGAAACTTTGCCAAAAGCAAGTCTCCTGCTCCGTCTTTGGCGCGACGAGTTTCACTGCTAAGCCTATAGCGCAGGTCTGGCTTGAATGTCGAGGCAACAGTAGAAAATTCAGGTGGAAGACGGAGGCGCATCCGCTAGTAAGATGTGAAGACACGTGAGATAAAAACAGAGTTGACGGCGACTTGAAGACGCTAGTGTTGCGTGCTCATTTAGCGGGCAGAGTTATCTAAGCACGCTCCAATGTGCCTAGTGAAATGTGCCCGAAGCTAATTTAAGTAGAGAGCTATTATATGCTGCGGCAGTTCATCCAGCCTACAGTCAACACTATTCCAAGCAGCTCTGTTCGCGCCTAGAGCTGAGTATTATACCCTGAGTGGTTTATATAGCAGTAGACGACTTCATAGAGCGCACATGCGATATCTTCGAGCTTATTGAGTGTATTTTGCTGATCTTTGCAACGTAGGATAATGTTCAGTAAAACAATATGTCCAAATCACAACATGTCTTACGATTGCAATTATATCATACTACCTTAAACGTTTATACTATATAGAACAAAAGTGAACACATGTTAACTATAACGTATACCCATCAACACGCTCACGAATCCAGTGGTTAATGAAAATACCATCTGAGATTTGTAGCCTAGTTCTAAACCTAGAGTAAATATTTTATTTTATTAGAATCGTTTTTTCATAACGGCATCTTCTAGATGAGCATCATCCCGCAACGATCCCCGATTAGTAATTATGCCAACAATGCCGTTGTCTATAACCACAACATTAAAAACAACTACGTCTTCTTGGTGCCCGAATTATATAATTTTGCAAGTTGCATCACACTTTTGCGAGACAAGGTTCTATTCTAAAACGTCGCGTCTATTACAAAACTATCCTGGTGATATTTTTTGGAGATTTTGGGAAATGCATTATGCATAGGCCGAACTGACAACCATTGAATCCTAGTCTGGCAATCTCGCCTATTTAAAACCGTTTTCCTACGCTCTCCCTAAAGGTTCGGAATCGTGTGATATTACTTCGAGATCATAAGGAGGGAATCTTCTGCTACGATTTTTTCAAGAACCGGGTATGCGTCGAGGCCTCGTGGAGGGTCTGGTTGCATGTCACCCCTTAGTAAACCCTCCCTCGGCCACTTCGTTCGATCTTAATTTCAAGCGTTTAAACTCCAACAACTGGGACATTTTGCCAGAGTGCTGCATTAGGTCACTGTGTAGTCGACGCCACCTGGCCGACGTGCATAAGATGCACATATTTATAGCCGCCTTCCAATCATTGACCATGAAGTACTGGAATTGTGCGGCGAATTTCGGGAAATACGTTTAAGACCCTTATCCGGGGCTGTCGTACTATTGCTGTACAATACGTATAGGCCTGCGGGTTCAGTGCCCGCAGATGTCTCTGGCGGGGGGCACGACCCATTACCGCGCTCATGCAATGAAGGTGGCCTTGCGGTCCAAGTCTTTATTGATCCATCGTTTAATTGGCCCTTTCGCAAGCAAGTCCTCGGCACCCTTTACCGCCATGCCCTACCGGGTTGTGCGGAGAGCCCGCCGGTTGCAGGCCCTACGAAGGGCTAGGCCTTCCTACACTGGTGCGTTGTTTATGGCTGTCGACTCGGCTGCTGGTCCTAGCTGGCGGCGTCTGTACTTCGACAATACGATGTCATCCGCGTAGGCGATTACCTAACTCCGGGCTAGCGGCAAAGCTCTGCGAAACCCCAGCAGTGACCTCTTTAGTCTAGACTCCCAGCAAGAGCTTCAGGTAAGAAGATAAGGTGAAGGCGTAGGATATGCTCCAGTGCTGTAATCTGAGTTTGCGATGTTAAACGCGTTCTTCATGGGTAGCATGAACGAGCAAGGCCGCAGTCGCCTGCCACGCCGTATAGACAACTATAAGCCCAACGTCGAGCGATCTTTCCGGAAGCCGTATTTGTCCTCTAAGAGGACCTGTTGGTCGTCTGTCTCTGTGCTTAGGCGCTCAACAAGCACATTTTCGACCGGTTGATATTGTGCGAGCTGCGCCACGGGCGCTGTGTGAGATGTTGAAAGCCGCAGTCACCACTAATGAGCAGTCCGTAGGGCTGCGGATCGAGGTAGACAGGCCGTCTTTAGGATACTCACTTTAAGATAGACTCAAGTTAATGCTATAGAGGGGGATACCTGCGCGTCTTGTCCCGTTCACCATATCGCAGTGTCGGCTAAATCATCTACACGTTTGCTGTCTGCATGCATGCATTGAGCAAGTGATAGGCTGCGTGACACCGGTTTAAGTTTTCCTGGAGTAAACTTACTATTTTAAGTGGTTGCCCTGCCCGGTACTTGCCAGTCTAGTCAGCCTTCGTCGGCAGGTTCTGCTGTCCACCGAAGAGGCACGTCAGGGCAGCAGGCGGTGTAACGAGCGGGGAGCCTGCGGTCGTCGCTTTTTTCTGAGTGTGTTGACGCCTAACAGGTATCAACGGTGTGACCAGAACGCTGAAACGTGTGGGCCTAACTAGGTTAAGCGTTCTGTCAAGGACCCTCTGCAGTACCAAAAAGACCGGCTCGTCCAATCCAGTGTCTAGGCCCCTTATTCCGCGAACGGCCTGAAACTCGAGGGATTAGTTAGTTGAGTTGATCACCAGAAACGCAGGAAAGTTAGTTCTTCCGAGAAAAACTTAAGGGGGGGAAAGAGTGCAAAGTGCCGCAATGTCCATGAGCTCCTGCAATACGTTTGGTGTCGGGGTCGACCATGTGGAGGCTCTTTGCGGCAAGCACGAGCAAACTTGAGATAGACTAATTCCTCTTTTAAAGCGTTCCCTGCGAATAGCTTCCATGTTTCAAATGACAAGAAAGAAGATATATACCGCGCAATGGAAAGTGTTTCCAAAATCTCCGCTGCGGCTCGTGTCTTCATCTAGATTCTATCGACGATTCGGGCGAGGCTACTTGCTCGAAAAAAAGAAAAGAAAGATGATGGATTGCGTGCTGAAGAAAAACGTCGTTAATCGGCAAACTAGCATGCTCAGCGTTGTTACTAAAAATGGCCATTCATGCCGCACGAGCTTATCTTCAGCCCAGGTCAGAGGGCTCATAGTCAAGCTAAACTTTCGAAATTCCTTTAGCAGCATTCGACATGATCGCCATCTAAGGGCTGTTGTGTCTTATGTGTCTGGCCTATACCACTACATTGTGCGGGCTTATAGGAACATAACTCAACTTAAACGTTTTGTGTCGGGGTCATGCTACTTTTATGCTACTTTTTAGTCAGACTGGTAGCCGACCTTCTTCCAGATTAAGTGCAGCATGGGAAAACAACCTGATCCGTGGGATTAACCGTAGGAAGATATATAACTTTGGAACAGTTCAACATTGACACGTTGGTCTCTGTCTTTCTTGCTTATACACTTCTATCCGAGGCAAATGACGTCCCTTAGGCTGCCTGGGTCTCAGACCCCGCGGTGGTTGCCTCGATGACTCGCTCCTGGGAAATGGCGTCAAGCGTATTCCCTGCTGACGGACGGTTATGTACTTTACTAGAAGATTCCTAGGAACGCCGCTCAGCGCGTACCGATGTACTCCCTTCTAACGACCGGATTTCGTACACAAGCTGGATCACACCACTAGAGGATATTTGCCTAGTTAATCTTATTTACGTGCAGCTACAGCGTGGAGGTCTTAACTTTAAGTCACCATGGTTTATCCAGCTTCTGAAAGGTTAGGCCGAGGGTCAAACCTGGTGACGTAGTGCATTCGCGAGTGCCTTGCGGCCGGAGGAGACACATATATTTTTATGGGACCGTCTTCTCCGGAACGGCAAATTTATTTAAATTCAATAATTCTTGAGCTTGAAATTTTCATTTTTACATAAATTCAAACAATTATAACTACTCAGGTAATCTTGCATAAAAGGCTATCGCCCGTGTCTGCCCATATGCACGGGTCCATTGTCGCACTTTTATATAAATGGGGTCCGTCTTACGGAGAAATGCGAAAGCTAATCCGTGAACGTTAAATGTTGTCAGCCCGTAAAAGTTTATTATTCATTTCATATTTATTCACTCAGGTTGAGTAGCGATTATAACCACAAATACATCGCTTTAACAACTATAAGGACAATGGGTCAAGACTATCACCGGGTGATCTGCATATGTATGGATACATACACACATATATATATATATATATATATATATATATATTTATACACACATATATATACATATACATACACATACATATATATAAAATATATAAGCTACGAGGCCCCACAATGACGGGCTAATTCATTTAAAGATTGCTTCTGCGGCATGGTATCTTCGGCAGAGTTTACCGCAGCGGCGGCATACACAAGTCTCACATGGTTCATGGAATTCAGCACGTTGACATAAAATGTGATGAAAGCCGTGTACTGCAAATCGTGTTATCACGTGCCTGTTGCTACGCTCTGGCCCCTTCCACTCCGCATTTCTCATCGCTCCGGTATTGAAGAATTCCGGGTCGATCTCGGAAAATTTCGCCTCCCATTCTCTAATGCAGTCGTTAAAGGCTGTGGTTTGCGGGATGTTATAACGGCGCCTTAGGTCTTCTATAAAAAGTGGACAGTTTGCTAATAAGAAGAAGAGGCGGTTGCGCGTTGACGTATGGAGTCCCAGAGTCCTTTTCAGAAAAGCTGCTTTTATCTGATTCGCTGGTCGAGGTATCTGGGAGTCAGGTGCGCCCATATTAACTCCACTCCATATGAAGCCACGGGAGCGATCTTCAGGTCGAAGAGGCAAATGGCTGTGGCGAGGGACAGGCGGTGCGGGCTCCTGATGGAAGATGCTGCTATAAGGGCTTTCCGGCATCTCTCCATAACATGCACCGAGAACCCTACCCCATTCGACGGCATAATTAGTCCCAGATAAGGGAACTTGTTGACGTAGGCGAGAGAAAAGCTACCGATATGAAGAGAGTCGTCACGCGCGACCCTGCTCCCTCTACGGAACTTTAGTGCCTCCGTCTTAGAGAAGATTAATTGCTAACCCCAACTCTGTAACGGCTGTGTTGAGCCTGACCAGCGCCTGTTGGACCTGGAAATGGCTACTTTCATAGATGGCTAAATCGTCTGCGTTTAATAAAACCTTAACGAGATCTCTACATCCCCGTTTTGGCAGGTCTTTCAAGAGGGCAGAAAAGAGAAGTGAACTCAGATTGTCCCCCTGGGCAAACCCGGTTGTTTGCGAAAACGCCGGCAGTTCCGACACTCCATCGTCGATTGTCAAAGTTTATTAGGTTAAATCGTAGGACGAGACGCGGTGCTCTAAATGATCTGATGGCTTAAGGCCCGTGGCTAGGACTTTAAGGTATTCTGGCTATACTGTGGTCTTTAAGCAGACAGCTATATATATATATATATATATATATATATATATATATATATATATATATATATATATATATATATATATATATATATATATATACCTGTAATGACCGGTTCTCTAGCACAGGACCCAGTTCAACAATGTGAGAAGTTAGAATGCCTGAACGTCCCATTATCTCGAATGCGAATGGACAACAATTGCGCAGAAAACCAATGCCAGAGTCTTTTCTGTTTTTATTTGCCTCTGCTAACCTGAAAGCATAACCTGCTTGGCCTGCCCCTGCGTCGACCATCGACGGGGCTAATAAGTCTATTTTTTTAGGGGTGGAAAATGCATTTACGCACACCCGCCGATATAATGGCGGGTAGTGCGGGGCTAGACGCTCGGAGAGGGAATACGTGACTCACTCTAATCCAAGCGCACTACTCACTAAAAATTACCCCCTCCGAAACCCCCTCCTGGTTCGGAATTGTGAACCATTACCTCAAGACGAGAAAGGAGGGGCCTCACGCTTCAACCCTTTTTTTAGTCTGTAGGTGCATCCCGAGCAGGTAAGTCCTGCTAGGTTAAATCAGGGGGGCTCCGGGCGACGAATCGCGCCCGGCGATTATTCTCCAGCCGGATCTTTTCCCGCATGAGCCTGTCGATGTATTTTAGGCCGGCACCCCAATCAGTCGTTGAGTCGACCATGTGCGTGACGATCACTTGCACGGAAGATGCCCGTAGGGTAAACGGTGAGCCATCGCGGTACGCAGACAACGCCGTACATGCCTCAATTGTATGCGCAGCATCGGCATCGCAGAGAACGCATATGTCCGTCGGGGCTTTTTCGATCTTCATCATGTACGCCTGGAACTGACCATGTCCGCTCAGCGCCTGGGCAGCGTAATATGTCATTGGTCCCTGTGCCGTATAACACTTGTGCAAGTCCCTTATGAGAAAGCGTGTCCACGTGCCTCTCGTGTTTCCGGCAGGCGGGTGGGTCCGCATCTCCGCCCAAGCGGCGAGTGTGGCCTCTCGAGCCTCGGTCCATGATATCTCTCCGTTTAATCTTTTTCTAACTTTCACGCGCAGGTTCTTGATTTTTTTTATATTACGCGTGCCCAACTAATACGTTCAGACAAATGTGCATCTTAAGTGAATAATTTTAAGAGATGACGTCTGTGGGTCGTCATTCGTCAAACCTGTAAAGGCTCAGATTATTTTTATTTTAGTTAATATCTTGTGTAATAGACGTTTCGTCCGCCAAGAGAACAAAGGCAGGAAATTCCACATTGGCCGCTGCTTGCTGCAGAAACCAGCGACAGTAATGAATGCGCGGCTGGTAATCAGAATCCCGCTAGGCTTAAACTCGCTGCAACCGGTACGGATGTAGCCCTGATGTATTTAGCACCTCGTGGACGGTCGTACGACTTACACTGACATTTATAGCCACCTGCCTAATGCTTGCCAAAAGACGCGACTACTTGTTTAACAATGTGTTCCTCCGTATTTGGGCTTCTCACTATCCGTGGTCGTCCGACGTCGTTTTAAAGGCCGTAAAATTATCCAGTTTGCCAAGCAAACAATGTAGTCGCGTAAACATTGCGCGGGCAGGTTTCCATCGGTGCGGAAAATGCTCTGCGTACAACTGATGCGCGGCACTTGCGTTAACGTCTGCTCTACCATACAATTAATGCATGTCAGCGTTCTCGGCATTTGTGAACCAGTCCATCACGATACACGTGGTAGAAACGCCTGCATACTATAATATAACGTTACTCGAAAAATGACACTGTAATGTACACCACCCGTACGATTGGACGGCGACCGTTACAAGTTCGCCAGTCTCGATGGTGCCCCAGCACACAACACCCTTCAGATACGAAATTACCTGGATGAGGCCTTCGCCAATCTCCGGGTTGGCCGAGGCGATTCCCCGATTTATCCAGTCTCGACTTTTTCTAGTCTATACAACTCGCATTAGGTCTTACTGATATGATCGGCAGAATAGTTACTGCTGTTGTAACCTTTTGAGAGACGCCTGGTATCTTTAAACGCATGCAACAAAAACCCTGTGTGTAAACCCTGTGTGGGAGTACATATATATATATATATATATATATATATATATATATATGGAAGATGGCTGAGGTTATTCTGAGACCCAAGGGGGGCGGCTTCTACAAATCCATCTGTCTCATTAACACCTTGGCAAAAGTAGTGGATACCGTAGTCGAAGAAAAGCTATGGGCTTTTCCGAAGAAGTTTGGTTTTCTCCCAGAAACCCAATACGGGTTCATAAAGCGGAGATCTGTTCTTACGGCCATACACAGGACAGTAGCGAAAGTCGAAATTATTTGCTTAGTCACGGTAAGGACTAGAAACCTATTCTCAAACGTAAAAAGGTTCCACCTTATCTAATTAGACTGATCTCAGATCATCTGAATTGCCGTACAGCGCGGTGCAATGGCAAGAAGTTCCATTTGGCTGCAGGAGTTTTTCAAGGGTCTATACTGATGCCGCTACTCTAAAGCCTAGCATACGACGGAGTGCCCGGACTCAAAAACCTCCCTTCTGAGACTGAACTCGGTGAGCATTCTGACGACTTCGCGGTTACAGTAGGGGCCAGGACCGCAGCAGTATAGCTCCGGGCAAATGCAGCATTTACCTAGGCTACTTATATCTTCTTCTGGGTAGCTGCTAACGATTTAAATCTGGCTTCAGTCAAAAGCGAAGCTATTTTTCTGATCGGCAGGGAAAATGCCTACCTTTTTGGCTACTGTTGGACGGCATCAACATAAATATGGTGATACGAGGTGTGTTTAAAAAGTATCGCGACTTTTGAATTTTCGCGGGTTACGTATATTCGAATTTCGATTTTTTGTGGCGTTATGTTGGTACTCATGTCTCTCACTTATGCCGACAAGCTCGGCCATTTTGAATGTTCACTTAATTGTTGACAGCTGCTTTGCTTGCACGTGTTTTGGATCGTCTTCGATTTTTACCTATTCAAAAAAATGGATCAAAGAACCTGTATCAAATTTTGTGTGAAAAACGAAATTAAGTGCGCGGATGCATTCCGAATGTTGACTGTGGCATACGGAGAAGCTACCTTGGACCGAAGCAACGTTTATCGGTGGTACAAAATGTTCTCAGAAGGCCGAGAAGATGTGAACGACGAAGAGCGTGCCGGACGCCCGAGCACTTCAACAACAGACGAAAAAATTAATGAAGTGGAGAAAATGGTATTGGCCAATCGTCGAATCACCGTTAGAGAAGTAGCTGAGGACCTAAACATATCGATTGGCTCGTGCCATCCGATTTTTATCAATGATTTGGGCATGAGACGGGTCGCCGCGAAATTCGTACCAAAATTGCTCAATTGCGACCAAGAACAGCATCGCATGAACATTGCTAATGAGATGTTGGACTCTGTCCGCGACGACCCAAATTTGCTCCAGAGGGTAATAACTGGTGACGAATCGTGGGTTTATGGTTATGACGTGGAAACCAAAGCTCAATCATCTCAATGGAAGCTGCCGCACGAACCAAGACCGAAAAAAGCGCGCCAAGTTCGGTCGAATGTGAAAGATTTGCTGACAGTTTTCTTCGATTGCAGGGGCGTGGTGCATCATGAGTTCTTGCCACAGGGTAGAACGGTCAATAAGGAATATTACCTGCAAGTTATGCGCAATTTGCGCGAAGCAATCCGCCAGAAACGCCCGGATTTGTGGAAGAACAAAAATTGGCTTTTGCACCACGATAACGCCCCTGCTCACACATCGTTGCTTGTGCGCGAGTTTTTGGCCAAAAACAACACACTAATGATGCCGCAGCCACCTTATTCCCCAGATCTGGCCCCCTGTGACTTTTTCTTGTTCCCTAAACTGAAGAGGCCCATGAAAGGACGACGTTACGCTACGCTTGACGAGATAAAGACGGCATCGAAGGAGGAGCTGAACAAGATTAAAAAAAAATGGTTTTTTGAAGTGCTTCGAAGATTGGAAAAACCGTTGGCACAAGTGTATAATATCTCATGGGAATTACTTTGAAGGGGACAAAATAGATATTCATGAATAAATGAATAATTTTTGAAAAAACACAAACGTCGCGATACTTTTTGAACACACCTCGTATATGCAAGATACATTGAAGTCCACCCAGACCACGGTATCACCGGTAACTTTCACGTCAAACAGGCCGCAGCAGAGGCAACAACTGCGGCAGCCAGCATCGTCCGACTAATCTCACGCATTACCACACAGAGAAATCGGGAAATGCTTTAAAGAGCGCAGCGTGCCCTTGCACTGAGGATCACACGGGCATATAGAACGGTTAGCACGCCGGCTGCACTAGTGCTGGAAGACACTACCACGTGGGATATAAGACTAGATGATCGCAAACCACTATGAGATAGCCCACCACTTGGAAATGATGACCCAGACGAGAAAGCAGTTTTTATGGCAAGCCAAGTGGGACAGAATTCCAAACGGCGAATCAGGGGGCGTTTGTCAAAGATATCAACGCGTAAATAAAATCTCAGAAGGAAGCTGACGTATTATATGACGCAATTTCTGATAGGACACAGCGATTGCCAGAAGTATGCAAGGATACAAAGGCACCTTCGGCGTCGTGCCTTTACTGTAGTAAGCGAATTGATGACCAATCCACGCCTTTCACACTTTAGCCGTGAGACACTGCAGACACCCAACATACGTTAGCAGACTCAGGGATGAAAGAGGCACTTCGAGAGGGCATAGGAAGTTTCGTAAGCTTCATTTCCGGATCAATCAAAAGGTGGAAAAAGGGGAGTTTACTGGCTAAAGGGATAGAGAAGGCCAATCGTGAAACAGCACGGCTTCGGCGATTCTTCGGAGTAGCAAGACGACACTGTTCACAATAGACCCGAAAGGGCGACGGGTTAATTGGCACAGCGTGTCTGATGAGGTGGGGAACCCGGGGCATCTGTAGCACTATTAAATGGAGAGCCAGTGTGTTCAGTGGGTATACTCGTACACCCGACGGAACAAGATCCAGCCGGGACCAAGTTCCCAACAGCGCAAATAGACTGCAATGCCATGCCCGTCGCTCTCCTTCTAAAAAAACCCTTATATATATATACCTTGCCATCGGCGCCGCCTTTTCAGTATAGCGACAAAATTTGAAATGCCGAAGTGACTCTTGTAAATGTATATATATATATATATATATTTATTTATATGCATATACAGTAACGTCTGATGCAATTTGTGTTAACGATTAGCACTTTAACAATGTGAACGTCCCTGTACGTAGCTATAAATAAAAAAATGCCAATATAGCACACCGATTAAACTAAGTCTGACATGTTTTAGGTGATCGACAAAAATAATAAATATTGAAACAAAACTAATTCAATCTACAATAATAACAAGACTTTTACGGAGTGGTTTGTGTGTAGGCAAGACGAAATCTGTTTCGATTTTGGCATGCGTGTCTACGAAAATCGCGCAGTGCGTTAGCCGTACGTATGGGTGTCAAGATTGTGCTCCAGATAAACCTATTTTGCGGTAAGAGAGAGCGTGCACCGAAGCCAGTATGCCTAATGTGCTGCAATCGATCTGTCCGATGAGAATTTTGGGCCGGATAGGGGCTTGTTGGCGGACGCAGAGTGTAAGCCGAAGAGGGCTGCTCTTGAGAGAAGAACCGTTTTGCACATAAAACAAGCCACGCGGGACTAAAAAACTGCTGAATATCTTGAACTGCGCCATGACAGTGCGAACACGGGAGCGCCTAGGTCAACTGTTACCTAAAAATAAATCATTCTAACGATACCCACCACATAGTTGGGTGACCTAGCTAATTTCTTAAGATTTGCAGATTTGGGCTGAAGTTTCAAGATAATAAATGATTTAAAAAAGTAATGAAACACAATGAAATTATAAAAAAAGGGTATAGATAAAGTAATAAAATATCACGATAAGTCGCCTTCAGACTTTGCTTCGTCAAACGTCGTACAGCCAACACTGCTGTTTAGAATCCTATGGTGGTTTAGATAGTAATTTTGCATGTTCTGGTTAAAAATGCAGAAAAAAGTAAAAGCTTTTATATCGCTGCCGACCACACAGCCTGTCTACAAGGAGTGCAATGACACTGGCTTGCTCGGCTCATAAATCTAGCGCGCACTACATTATTAAAATCATAATAAACGGGAATGGTAGAGCCACGTGGAGTCATGTATTTAACCACAAATACTAAGTTAAGCATGGATTGAGTTTGCACTTTTTATTACTTTTTAAGTGCATTTACACAAACCAATCTTATTAAATAGAATAAAGGAAAATGAAGAAGCAAAACTTTATTCATGTTCCCAGCCTTGCAAGTGCCATCGTAGCGAGCGCATTGAACGACAGTGTTGTTTAGATGTTTAAGCCCAATTCCGGGTATTTACTCCGCAATTAATTACATTATTAGGAGAATTCGTCGGTATTCTTAGAGATGAAGGCGGCCTTTATGCGGTTTATTTAATTAAATTTGCTACTCGTTGTTTCTGCAATGGTCGTTGAACATACACACGGAACCGTAGTTTATTTTAAACCTTTCAGCACTGGTCCGATATGTGTCAGCCGCGAACACAAGCTCACGCAACCACTGCTATATGTGAGTAATGCAATCGACGATCTTTAGGCTGACACTTCAAATGATCTGCAGTAACACAATATATATATATATATATATATATATATATATATCTAAAAAATATTATGATGATTTATTAATCATGTACAATACGTTTGCACACTCGGCAGTGCTCGCCTTAATAAAAAATGGTGGTAAAAAAGTCGGGGAGCGCCGCTCTTAGAAACTCGACGTCATATTTGGTGATCTTGTCCTGCCGCGCTTTTGCGAGGTCCCTGTTCGGGCCGCAAACCTCGGCATCTAAAACCTAGAATTCGGTTGGTGTTGTTATGACGAGGTCGGGTTTTAGACCCGGTGCGCCCGGTGACCGATATATATATATTACCGCTGCTTTTATAACTTCTATAAAATATACTTTTTATCTACTTGTCGTATACGTTTTCCTGTGCGCGTGGAAAACAGGACAGTTGTAAACAATACCGTAAATTGGACTATATAAGGAATACCGCTAGTGTGCCATTGCAGTTCAAGCCTACAGACAATGCACAGCGAAGATGCAGAACTCGTCAATTGGGTAGTTGAACACCCACAACAAGTCAACTGCGAGTTTTATAACAGTATAACCTTCAGCAATGAAGTTAATTTTTATATTTATGACTTCGTATACAACCAAATTGTTGCATTTGAAGTAGAGAAAACCCTGATAAGTTTCATGAGAAGAGAAGTGATCCCACGCATGTCACTGTTTGATGCGGATTTTGAGCTGGAGACATCAATGGACCATTTTCTTCGAAGACGCTGCCATGCTGTATGCGCTAAGAAGACATGTGGTTCTAAGAGGACAGTGGCAGTTTAAACATGCCACATGAGATTATTATTATCATTTTTAGGCACCCGGAATTGGCCGTCTGAATTGTAAGATTTAACGCGTTTGGACCTCTATATTGGGTCTTTTTGTAAAACTTGCTTGAAAATTTTGTTAAAACAGCGCAAACGTGCCGGCAAAACTGAGGAGGGCATTTTATAGACGTGTTCATCAATATATAGTTCCCGCATCTCTACGTTATGAATAAATAAATATGTCGGTATTGTCTTTAGAATCTGTATTTTAAGTACATTTTAAATATCCTCTTTGCTATATATATACATGCATACATATAAAGCATGATCACATCACTCGTCGTTGTTGAGGCACGGTAGTGCGTGGTAGAAGCCCAGTAGTACAGGACTCACAAACCAACTAAAATCCAGTCGCCTTCGTTGCCCCTTGTCGGTAACGACCGCAGTACTGTCTCTTCAATATTACCTGGCCACTTTATCTAGCCATTTAAGTTGCTTGACTTTGTGCGGCAGTTATTTTGGAGATAAATTCTGCAAATCTTCTTACAATAAACCAGGATTTACTATCCTGGAGAGGCGCTTCTAGCAGGGCCTGGCATGTCGGTACTTTCTAGTCTTAGGTTCCGAGACAATCGCTCTCACTCAGTTTTGAAAAAGGACGCAGCGTTTGTCGACGTGCGCCGTCAGTCTTCTCCGAGTTGCACATACGGCATAAGGGGGAATAATTTTTACACATGCGGTGTAGGTATTGCTTAAAGCAGCCACCGTGTCCCGTTGGCAGTTGTGCAAATGTGTAGATAAGCGAGCCATGTCTAAAGTCGTACTACTTGGGAGATCTTGATTTTTTCAGTAACCAGGATGGCCCGGCTGGATTGCTGTCTATAGCTGGTTCCATTTGCTTAGGATATCTGCTGCGGTGGCGGCGTGGTTTAGGGGACTAGTTTTTTTTGTTTTTTTTTTTAACGCTCTGACAATTACATTTTTAGACGCTCGTAATGGGCTAAGTTGCCTGTGGCACGACATCGTCTAAATGCATCTATCGTCATCGCGTTCTCGTACTGGAATTATATAGGCTTTCTCCAGCAGAGGTCAATGACAACTACGTCCAACAAATTCAACCAGCACGGCCGGGGCTCGAACTAGCGATGTTTTGCTAACCGTGGTTGCCATGGCAACGCCCCGTTTCGAACGGTGCGTTAGCCGCCTAAGCCACCGCCACTACTAGTGCGCTAGTCATAGTTGTCATCTACCGGGGTGTCGCCGGTTCGATCCCTGTTGTTGATCGAATTTTCTTTGAGCGATGCTCATTGAGAATAGGCGATAAACCGTACCGCTGAGAGTCAGCGGCCATGCTGCCACAAAAACTGTTGGGGAAACCCTAGATATCTTAACATGTCCGGCCCTCGGTGCATTGAAGATATACCTCAGGTTAAGTTCCAAGCCCGTAGAGGACGGAGGACGATAGTCTAGAATTAAAAACAACTTTTTAGACTAGGATATCTGTTGCGGTGTGTGCTTTCGTCTAGGGGACTTGTGCGCTAGTTATGGTTGTCATCTATCTGTGGCGTCGCCGGTTTGATCTACGGTATTGATTGAATTTTCTGTGAGCAATGCTCATTGAGAATAGATGATACACCATAGACCTCTAAGAGTTAGCAGTCATGCTGGTATAAAGTATCTTGGAAAAACCCTAGATTTCTTAACATGTACGGCTCTCAGTGTATTAAAGATGCGCCGCACGGCGATTCTAAGTCCGTAGGAGACGGAGCATGTTCTTGAATTAAAGGCAATAAAAAATGTTTTTCTAATTCTTGGGTATTGGTTCTGCTGATTAGTATTCCCTGTGTCCAGACGTTGGTTAAGGAGCTTCTTAAAGCCAGTTCTTTTACTCTTAGATAACAGGGAATGTGTCCAGAACACGAAGACTTATGTGGCTGCTGTGGAAGCCGTGCGATTTGCCCGTGCGATGATGAACCCTATAGGTCTTTGGGTCTTGTGATATATAAATATATATATATAGGCTTTAGGCGCCATGGAATAAGGTAATTCTATAAAATAATTAAATAATACGTTCGGACCTCACAAATGTAGTATTGTTTGACATGCAATAAAAAGAATGTGTATATTGGCTAGTCCCGTACTTCTGTAGCGGGGCTGGAGTCAGCGATGCGTTCCTCTTTTTTTATCTCTTTCTTATTTTGTTTTGCTCAGCCACTCTTTTCCCTTCTCCGCTCGCATTTTCGCCCTGATCACCGACACAAACAATAATAGTTAGCTGTTACGTCTGTCAATTGTCTGTTATTTATGTATCTATTTGCCACGCGCGCTCTCTCTCTCTCTCTCTCCCGCTCTGCCCTAAGAGCTGCCCTTTTATCTATTTCCACCCTCGTGAGAATGCTCCATAGCGTTTGTCGAAGAGCGCCGTACTTCTTCAACCGTGCGAAATGAGTGCTAGTCAGAGCCCTCCTCTTTGTCCGTCTCCCGCCATTCAGCTTAGGGAGGCTTTGTCCAGTCCGTGTCGATTGGGCTCTTTGCGTGCCCGTCTCTGCCGATCCTTCGATCGCCATTTCATCAGATCGTTTTAGCCAAGCCACCGCTCGATTCGAATTTCCCTTTAGGGGGAAATAGATGCACTCCTGCAACTGCTACTTCTATGGCACTGACTAGTATTACCACTACGCCACTGTGCTCCATGGAATCAGGGTTAACCTCCACGCCCATAGATAGTGATTCCGACCGCTCTTCCTACCCGTGATGAAAACTAGACGGACCCGGGGGCGCGAACTACGCCCCACCGTGGTGTAGTCTGACACGTCGCCTGTGAATTTGAGCTCCGTCTCCGGCCTCTCTCTCTCTCTCTACAAAGTCACTAAACAAGCAGTACCAGCTAGCTCGTCCAGGACGCGGTATGCGGGAAGAAGCCCGCTAACCAACCCCCTTAGCCGTCCATGCTCTCGCAATTGCCTCGCAAAGTCGCTCGGTCTCGGTCACTTATGGGAGACCATTTGGTTTAAGAGACGAGCAGGCAAGTAGACAAGCAGGCAGTTGAATGAGCGAGTGACGGCCCTGTAAGTAACGCTTATCCAACGGTCGTGAACGGGCGTGTGTACTGTGGGTGGTCGGCTGCTTAGGATAGACATAGTTTCCTGACGCCGATGAACAGCGTTCGCCGCGCACTCAAGTGCAGGAAATCCCTGTAGATGAACGCAACCTCTAAATAGCGAGAGGAATGGGGCTGATAGAGGGACGGGGAGGAGCACATTAGGCTGCACGACTGCAAGCAGAAACAGGAGTCGGTTGCACTGCACGTCGGCTTCGTTCGCCGTCCATCCGAGTAGTCGACTCTTGAGTGTCTCCGGGGCCGATGAACCGCTCCCTAGATAGATTTCCTCATTGTCGTTAACTGCTATCCCGGGCGTTTTTGTTTTCGGCATTAGTTCACTCGTCGTTACAAGCTAGAGGGCCCGCTACTACTACTACTACTACTACTACTTCTACTACTACTACTACTATTAATACTGCTACCCTACACATTCTGCAATGCTTGTAGAGACCTCACTGTATGGTGCAATTTCCATAGCCGAGAAGAATTACACTTAAATATAAACGATATATGACACAGACGTGGCGAATATGGAAAAACCAAACGAAGGTCGAGACCTATGCCGTATTGATAAATAGTAGCTTCCCCTAGGCAGGCTGAAAGACATAAAATATTGTTTTATTATTATTATAAAAGAATGCAATCAGCGCACATACATTTTCACTTAAAACTAACATGATATCTACAGTACCCTACGTTTTATCTCGCACTTTTCTTGTAACTTTGCAAATACACTTGTTTCAATTAAAACTAAGGTTGAAAATTGAAACAAGTGTAATAAAAGCATTTACAGCCAAAATTCAAATATTACACTGAATGTGGCAAACTGCCTTTGGATTTGTGTAACTTGAGATGATTCTCGCGGCATGGTATCTTGGGTAGTTATTTTTAATTTGCTCAAAGTAAAGAAGTGCTTAGGGCATTATGTACTAGCTGCTTGTAGCTCAGCAGATTAAGCGAGTATCTCATTTCTGAAAATTTATTTTAATTGATTTGATCCTCTTTTTTCTCTTCTCGGAATCTTCGCAGTCTACAAAGCGTACATTGACGTTTCTAAAAGCTCACATATGCCATCTGCCGTAAACGAGAATACTAAAATAGAAATCCTGACGCCTTGTGTGGTCAACTAGATAGAGCTTTTAATTGTTGATTTGCTTTGGGACGCTCTGCTACTACAGCATGTTTAAAAACTATTTTTAAATCTGAATCCAAACAAATTCAATAGAAAACACCGCCCAAATTGCTTACAATTTAGATTTTATGACATAATTTGCTAAAATAGGTAGTTGTTCTACTATTAGACATTATTAAAAAATGTCATTGCCTCACGTCACAGGCATACATCAAATGCAGATATACGCCACCGGTAGAACCGATGCCTTATCAAAAAAATACAACCTGCGTGGTTTGCTCTACGGGTCTTATAATACGCAAGAATGCTTACAGTGAGAGCACACAATCTTCGTTTCCACTCGGCATAGTATATCACAGAGAATAGCGCTAAATCCTCCTCGGTCTGCACGACAAAGGGGGTTTTCGAGTTATTGCTTCTGAATCAAAAGGCTCTTAACAATGCGGGAAGGGAAATCTACGACGTCCTCTAAGCAAGGCCCGGTATCAACGTAAAACGGTGGTACGGGATAACAAAATAATTAGAATCGTATGCATGTTTGAGCTACCCAAGTTTGCGATTACCAGTACGTATACTTTCAGAAGCAAACATAACAGTAGTTCCAGCCACGCCATCCTATTATAGTATTACAAGTTAAATATACTAAAGTACTAATAAAAACACCAACCCAACTTGTAATAGCAGAAAATGGCGTTGTTATGATTTTTCTGGTTACGGCTACTGCATTGGCGAAACTAGGTTTGCCGCAGGACTGTGTTTGTATTTTCTCACCAGTTTCGTTGCATCTGTACATTATTCAAAACGGATTACGTGGTACCGACAAATTTCGTTCGCCCGAACGGTACAAAGCAAAAATGCACTCGGACAACACATTTTCCAAACAAGGTTTGCATTAGACCGGGACACGGCGGCTGAAGCCACGAGTACAAACAACTACGATCGGCCGGCTTGTCGCCCAGCTAAGCTGTACATGTATGTAGATTTTGAACACTCGCGCCACGGCAGCAAAAACAGTGACGTCGGCGCCATAGCAGCGCGACCTTGAAGGTAACCCGATATTTGTCGGCAAGACGTCGGGATTGCCAGTTCTCTATTTCTCTTATATGCCCTGCGTTCCCTTCTCTCTCCTCCCCTATATATATATATATACAGAATCGTTCTTTCTCTTCGTCTGGTCAGGCCCCCCGGCACGGCTTTCACTTCCTCCATCTGCCGTTGCGACAGCCGCCATTTTGAGATCACCTTACTGCGTGTGCAGAGGCAGCAGCAACAGCAGTCAATGCCATCTTCATCTCCTTGCGTGCAATACCTGGACGGTAGTAACCTCAAGGGGGCCCTGTTGACATGGGAACAGTTGCCATCATCGTAAGTGGTTTAACGGTTTCTCTGGTTTGCCTTTGAGCGTTCGATCTAGTGCAGGCAAAACTGCAGCAAACCCACAGCCTCTGCGCTGCTTGTGGCATTTAACATCTCCGCCTCTCAAAGTGCACGTGTTAGTCGTGCTGGTTCAGCACCAGGTTCAGTGCATTTTGCTTACCTGTAAGTTAAAGTTGTCGAATTTCGATCTGCTGGTGCCTTCACCCTTTAGAAAGAGCGGCAGCCGGCTCTACAGGTGTTTAGCACAGCGCTGCCTAAGCATCTAAGTGCACTAAATAGAACTTGACAGCAAGAGCGGCGCCACCGTCACGTCGTCTGCGAGAGGGGAGACAGGCTGGCGTAATCATAGTGCGCTGAACTGAAGAAACTGCTTTTGTGCAGTGCACTGCTAATGCCTATTCTGTTTTCTCGCCGTCGTTGAGACGATGCCACAGCTGTCAGTTGCGATGCTGCTGTTGTTGCTGGGGAGTAGCGTAAGCCGCCCCTCTGGTTAGAGAGTGAGCACGGAGCACTGAGGTCGAGGAGCGCAGCACCGCGATGCGAACCTGGTTTACGGATGCAGGAATGTAGTCGGCCGGGAGAACTCGAAGCAGGGTGAGGTTTACCACTCGGCTTAGCATCACCAGAAATGAAACTGACACCGGGACGCGACTCACGCAATGGAAATCATTTTATGAACCTAAAACATGGCACACATGAATGAATACACAAATCGGCTCCTATGCGCACAGAGGCTACGCGACCTAACAAGAAGGGCAGCTGGTAATGTCTAGTGACCTTGCGAAGCCAAGAGGCACGCAACTGACAGCGGAGCAGAAAAGGCTTTAGGGAAGGAGGCCCATTGGAGCAAGACAAATCTCTATGTGACGTAGCCAACAAGTGGAGACTATACTCGTGCTACATTAGCCCGAACTGCTTACAGGAGGAATTTGAAAGGTTTTTTACTGAACTCGAAGACTCAGTACGCTACACAAGTGATGGATTGGGAATTATACTCACGATTAACTTTAATGCAGCCAGTAAAGCATGGAGATCAAATAAAACGGATACAAGAGAGAGGACCTTACTCAATTGGGCAGCTAGTCATGATATATGCGTACAGAATAAAAGCAAAGACCCTATCTTTTACAGGACAGGCCAATACTTACGTATTGACTTAATGACTTGCGATGACACACTAGCCTGCAAAATAAGGCGTTGGAAAGTCCTGACTGAAGAGGAAAACCTCAATAAGCACTACTGCAGACGAGAAGCGCGGACACCCAGGCCACGCGCAAGTAACAAAGCTCGCTACAGCATCTCCGATACGGAATGCTTTATCGCAGAAATCAGCAATGCAATCACCGACGACGAAATACCCTAAACTCCAGAGGAGCTCAAAGAACTTCTGATAACGGCATGCGCTCGAGCTATAAGGCCCATACACCCAAATCGAGCGATTTGAAGCCTAAATACGGGTAAAACAAGACCATTGCGCAGGAGAGGTCTTACTGCAATAGAAGCAAGAACTGAAAAGCCACACAAAACCCTAGAAGATGAAGCTCGAGCGTTGGTCAACTATCGTCGTGCCAAGCCACACTAAAGCGAGAAATTATTGAGACCAAAACAAATAGAGTGCGCAACCTTTTCAAGAAAATCGAATACAATCCTTGAAAAAGCTTGTTACACCCTCTTAGAAGGTAGTAAAAGGGGGGTAACGCATGAAAGCCCAGAGCCGTGCTCACAAAGGAGCAAATTTACCAGCCTCTAAACAAACTCTTCCCAGAACACGGTTGCTTCGACAGGGAGGTATATAGCAGGTGAGGACACCTACAGGAGAAAGGGACGAGCACCAGCAATAACAGTAGCGGAGGTGCTCAAGGCTGCGACGAGACTTAAACCAGAAGAAAACTCCAGGGCCAGACGACATCCCGCTCCTGGTGGTCAGAATACTATATAAGGAGTATCCAGGTCTGATTGCACAGGTGTTCACTACAATGACCAGAAGGGGAGCAATACCTGCAAGCTAAAAACAAGCTAAGGTTGTCCTCATCCCCAAAGACAACGGAGTATTGAGACTTATCTGCCTATTAAATACCCTGGCGAGAGGATACGAGACAATCATTTAAGAAAGACTCAGGATATTTGCGGAGGAAAATGGACTTCTTTCCGACTCCCAATAATAATTTAGGAAACACCGGTCAGTGCTTACTGCTGTCTACCGAGTTATAGCCAAGTATGACCTTTTACATAGTTCAACCATATGCACCAGAAAACTGTTCCTGGAAATTCGTCTAGACGTCAGGAAGGCCTTCCACAGCATCCCGTGGAGAACAATACTAGACGCACTGGTGAGGAAAACGGTCCCACATGATTTCATTCAGTTTATCTTAGATTACCTGTAGGACCAAAGTGTTGGTTAAGTGGAAATATCAATGACAGCAGGAGTTCCGCAGGGCTCAATGACGTCCTTCGCCAAGATAACCTACCACAAGGGGTAGAGATGATTGCGTACGCGGAAGACATGGCCGTCACAGTTCAAGCAAAAACTTCAGAAGAATTGGAACTCAATACTAATATAACACTAGAGTCGGCAAGGAGATAGATATATAAAGTCAGCTTAGCATCGCTCCGGAGGAAAGCGAGGCCATACTGCTAACGGAAAAAATAAAGTGGGTCTCATCAGACTAACCTAGAATAGCAACAACTAAAGCAGGTCAAGGAAGCCCGGCACTTAGGGATCCGCTTGGACAAGAGCCTTACGGACCTCAGCCACCTAAAGACACCCTCGGCTAACGCAGCTAATGCAATTACAAACATTTTGCCGAATATTTACAGACCAAGAGTATGCAGGCGTAGATTGCTGTTGTCAGTGGCCAAATCTATAGCGCTATTCGGGTCCCCAGCCTGGTTCAAGGCCTTTTTGAAAACGAAGGAGGCAAGAGTGGTCCTTGGAAGCACTCAGAGAGCGGCGGCACTTATGATTATCCAGGCGTATTGCACGCTTAGCACAAACTCTGCTCTTGTGCTGGTAGAGACCCTTCCCTAGGAAGGTGGAGGAGAGGCAAAAACTCTGGGACAACAACTCGACCTCCAGTGAGGATGTAGAAAGAGAGAAAGCAATGGCTATCCAAATATGAGTCGATTCGTTCTGGAGCGCTGGGGTACACGATTCGATCCTTCATCCCAAACATAAAAAATGGATTAAGCGGCTGGGGGGACAACTAAACCATTACCTCACGCAGATCCTCACGGGACATGGGGACTTTCAGACCTACCTCTTTCAATTTGAAAAAGCACTTTCAGCGAGCTGTGTTTGCTGCCAGAAAAAACGGAGGATGACTCGACCCACAATTCTTCAACGTGTCAGGTACTGGAACAAGCTCGAGCCATATTAATTGCAAAACTCGGGAACAAATAGACTAAAGAGGGCAACGGAAGAGGAGCAAATATCCCAGATCCCCCCAGAGGAGCTCTTAGGGAGTTTGTAGATTACATATGCGGCAGAACTTTTAAGTAGAAGCTAGAAGTAGCTATGGAGGTACTGAAGGAGAAAGAAGCCTTAGGAGGTCTCAGGAAAGCAAAATTTTCACCTATTGTACTAGAAGATTACGTGAGTCTGAATGCCGCAGGGTTGCAGGTGCTGGCACAAGACACGTCGAACGTTGGAGAAACCCGTGAGTGGCCCCGGCCAAATTATCCGAGTAGCCCTCGCCATTTCTTCAGATGGCCCACAGTACTGTTCTATTGAGATTTGGGCCATCGGAGAGTGAAGCTTAATAGGGGCGAGTGACCACTCTGGTGTCAAGCTCTTCTCCGGTACCTTGGCGTAGGGCGACAGCAAAATTGGCGAGGCTGTCAGCCCTTTCCTCCGCGATGTTGAGGATAAGGTCTCCGGCACGAGTATTTCTGACAAGGCCGATTTGCGCCCCATTTTAAGGATTACCGACTAGCAGACGGATCTTGCCAAGCATCTCGCTAGCCGGGGTTCCTTCTTTCGGCCGGATTCTCACTGACATAATTTCAGTCTGCGCGTTTGGTGGGCCATTGGTACCTACATTTAGCTGAGACATTTGCTGTCCCTCGTTTGTGGTGTCTGCAAAGCACCCTACCTGCCTGCAGCAGGCCTCAGTGGCTCTTTAGAGTGATGTCCTTATTAACTCGTGGGATATATAGAAGGCCACTTGTTCCGGGCTCGCCTTGTCGTGGCCGCTCTCAAGAGTCTTGCAGAGTATCTGCAGGACTTTTTCTGGACATACTGCACATAAGGTTTTTGAGTATTAAAAACCTTTCTAGGCAAGCCGATATCTGTCCTTTTAAGTTCTCAACCTGTTTGGCCGGACCGTCTGCCTTTTCATCTATCAGTCAGCATCGTGATCCTTTGCACTTCTACCGTCTGTTCGGCGTTGGCTTTCTTTAGTTGTCTGAGAGAACTCGCGTGTTCCGCTTCGCTAGTTTTCTGTTTTTCTGCAGACATGCTCTCCTCGTCCTCCGAGTCGCTGTTTGTGTCCGTGTCTTTCTCGGTCTCCGGTTCTGCTCCGCTCTTCTCGAGCTCGTCTGGGTTTAGTGAGTAAAATGCTACCTCATGGGGCTAGTCCGGGCCCTTAAAAGGATCCATTTCTGTTTCATCTTTTTTGTTATTTTTTACCTGTGGCGTACGTATTTATACCTGCTGTACTATACGCTGGTATATACATATATATATATATATATATATATAGAGAGAGAGAGAGAGGGGGGGAGGGGGAGAGAGAGAACAAAAGCAGCAACTGTTCGATTTACTCGTCAGTTGACATGTTTGATAATCTCACAAGTTTGTTGCAGCGTCGTCCAGATTCGGGATCGAGTGGTGGAAGTCTGTCTAATTCGTCGTTAGCAGACGCATCACATTTATCATATGATCACAGCCGAGAACAAAATATGACCTTTAGATCAAATCGGGTTTTGGAAATAGGAAATTATCCGCAGGTGTTACAATACCGCCAGGCGAATACAACACAAACAGAGTTATTGCACATGCAAGTTAAAGGCGGCCTCCGTTAGAACAAAACTGCTCAGTCTCATCAGAACTCTGTGACCAGGTTAAACAAAAATAAGAATAAAGAGCTGTCTAATAAAAGATGAATTCCAAATGCAAGTTCCATTAAAGAACTTTATTTGAGATTGTAAGTCGAGATTCTTCCGAAGCAAATGTGCAAAACTGTCAGCCCTAACCAAAACTTTGTCTTTACATGCAGACGCCTATTTCGCATCATGCGCACTCAGCTATCTAGCACGATTAGCCCAGGACTGCACAAATAAGGCAGAAGTATTTAATAACGAGTTATAGTTACCTGTATCAATGCTGAATTTGAGATCTTTAACAGATGGACGCTAACACAGAAAATAATTTCAGCGTCAATACCTATGTTTCTAATTGTCTTAATAAATCTGACGGCATATCGAAGAAAATCAAGGTAAATACTGTAAAATTTCCGAGTACCTTGACAAACCTGCGAATAATTCTGGTAAAAGGCTAAAAACATGTTTGATAAGCGTTTGGTGTTGACGCCAATGTTACAAACACAGAGAGAGTCTCCGCGACGACATGACTTTTTATGTCGACATATAGCTTGTATCTATATTTTCTTAGTAGTCATTTATTTAATATATGTACTTACAATCCAGCTATATTTATAATCTATGAATGCAGTGTTATTAGTATTATTGAATATTGCCTTGGATAGCACAATCATTTGGTAACGATTCATTTTGGTAAAGCGGATTGCAAATAAATACAGCAATTTCCTAATCAGTTACAAATTTTAAATGCTAGTTGTAGCCGCCAAAAAATCTTAACATTTAATAACAAAATCCTAGCTGCAGGAGTCTGTTTTGGAGCTTCACGCTGTGCATATACTGTGCTAGATTAGTCCTTATTTGTCACTATATAGGTTATCGATTTGAAGGCCCAAAGCAACGTACAGAATGTCGAAACTACTGTAGTCAAATAAACGCCATTTTTACCTGAAACAGAACCCGTTTGAAGCCGGGGCTCGTTAGAGCGAACATGCTCGATATACAGATATACAGGCACGATATACAACACGCAAGTTGCTTTGTTTGCGTTTCTTTAGGCAGCACCAAGATATTTTCTTTCGAGCAGCCGACGAAAACTGTCACTCTGCGCGCATTTTTAAACAATACGCTCTTGTCAGCTAAAAGCTATAAGTTACGCCTTAAAAGATAATTCATAGCTAGTTATTGGATACCATCTAGTGAATTCGTTATTATTGTTTTGGGCCGTCGAATCGTGTGTGACAAAATGTTCAGGGTTGTTGGTGAAATAATTCTATATCTAATCTAAGCACACTATTGGCAACACAGAACAAACAGTCAAGCCTAGCGAGAGTGTCTAACAATTCGAGCTTCTTTTTTAGTTATGCTGCCTGTTATGGTTATAAAGTGCGTTGCAAAAAATTAGCAACTCATGTTTTTTGGTGATAATTTCGGCTTGATTTATTTGAATGGCTTGAAATTGAAGGGCATGATGTACATGACGAACCACGAGTATGGTGTTAATTTCGTTGCAATCTCACAATCGGTTCATACAAAAAATAAAAAGTGTGAAAAAAACAGTGTTTCAAAATATTAGCAATAATAGCATGCTAACACACAGCTCTTGTTTGTAAAGAATAGTCGATACTACAGCTGATATACGATCCCGGGGATTAAATAGTCTAGCTAAATCAATCGTTCTGTCGCTGCAAAATATTCTACAGCTCAGTCGTTGTTCCGAACTAAAAGACGCTGTTTAAACCATCCGTCGTACAAAGGATCTCTCGGATAACGGAAAGACAAGAATTAAGGCATATGCTGAGCTCGGTCATACAGTAACTGCTATAGCAAGGAGATTAGGACGGCAAAAGAGCACCATCCACAGGTTTTTACTCCCTAGAGTGAACCAAAGGTCCAGATCTAACAGTGAACGTAAGCCAGTTTTGACTATTCGAGATCGGCGTAGGATCATACAATTGGCCATTCATGACCAAATGTATTCTTCCAAGATCAGTTCCACTTTGGAAGTGCCAATGCACCGATCCACAGTGTACCGAGTGTTAAGTTCTGACAAAAACGTGCGATACGCGAAAAGGAAGCTTATGCCGCGACTGCAACCGAAGCACATTGTCGCACGGCATGAATTTTCGCATAGATAGCAAACTTGGCATAACGAGTGGAAAAACATCGTCTTCTCGGATGAAAGTAAATTTAATCTCGATGGCCCTAACGGCTGTCAGTACTATTGGCATGACTTACGGAAGGAACCTAAATGCCTCCCGAAACGTGTGACCGGTGGTGGTTCTGTGAAATATTGGGGCACGTTTGGATATAATGGGAAGTCTGATCTTTTCGCGATTGTGGGCCCAAACAATTCCGACAAGTACCAGCGTATTGTCGGCTCCCAGTTAGAAGCCCATTTCAGAAGAATTAAGGGACCCGACGCAGTTTTTCAACAAGACAACGCCACGTTTTATACCTCGGCTAGCACTATAGCCTTTTTTAAGAACAAGGAGTGCCACTTTTTGACTGGCCGGCATTGAGTCCAGACCTGAATCCCAAATAATTCATACAGCCCTGCTAAGAATCGAATACTCCGTAATGCGTTATTGTTGCTAATATTCTGCTAATCGTCGTTCGTCATATACATCATGCCCTTAAAATTTCAAGCCATTCAAATAAATTAAGCCGAAATTATCACCAAACATGAGTTGCTATTTTTTTTGCAACGCACTTTATATAATCAATTATTTAGGACAATAGACGATTGAAACTATTTTTTTTAATGACACACTAAAAAAATTACAGATTTTCTAGAATGTTTAATTTGTTACCACGAATTAAACCTGGCCTATCGCCCTCCTAATGCAATCGCGTAAAGATACTTTTTTAGATTTTCCTAGATGCATTACTCCAGCCTATGCGAACTTGTGAAATAAGGGTGCTTCCGCTACTTCTAAGTGTACACAAATAATCATGTATGTTTCATGTAAATGACGGTCTCGTACTTTACGGATACACATACTCAGTATTTGTAGGTAAACTGCGATCAGTCAAACTAATCTTGCACATGCCATTGGAATCAGCGTATAAGAATGTCTTACCCCATACAGACCTTGATACGTGCGGCAGTTTGCATGGGCTCGTCGCTCTCGGGACTGGCTGACCTTTTGCAGAGAATTAGACCCGGGTTATCCACGGTGTTGAGGTCTGCGGTCGGCGTCGTTAGAGCCGCTTTCCGTCGTAGGCAAGTAAAAGGGCTCGTCTTGCAATTACAGATAACGAATACAATTAATCTTTCGCGGGCTCGCCAGCCCGTGATACGGGCTCCCAGGGTAACCTGCTGACTTTCCTTCAGAAGAAGGTGTGCGCCGACCATAACAACGAAGCACGAAGAAAACACCTGTATAAATGAAGGCAAGCCACCGCTTAAGACCTCTCGGTTTAATCCGGACGTAGACAAGTAGCCGAGGAGTTCGCCAAGGTTCTGAGCTCAGTCGCAAAGTACATGAACGATACGGCCTGACTTTTTTATTTTCCTTTGCGCCGGTTGTCCTCCGCTTCATAGTGGTAAGGACAACCGCTCATTAACGGTATCGTCCGAAAAGACCTCCGCGTTTTTACTGATGCGAGAAAGTTTGACAATGGCAGCAGCCCTTCTCAAAATTTAAGCCTCCGGCAGCGGACGGTCGATACCGTTTTGATAGCGTTTACCAAGCTCTCAGAAAGCGACCTTTCTTCGGTGGCTAGGTTCTTAATATAGGAGGATACGCTGGCTCAAGGGCCCATTGAGACGGCGTCGCTGCTCGATAAGCAACGCTCGGCGCCGGCAATTCTACCTGCGGTTGGATAAACCCGGATTCTTCCCCACCCCCCCAGGCTCAGTATTACTTTGGCATTACATCGAAGCCGTGGGAGAGGCGTCTCTGCCGTTCTCCTTCAATCAGCTCTATCCCTGACTATCATCCCGCATGTCCACCTGCGGTTGGATAGGGGGATGCCATTTTGTAATCCGTCCTGTGAGGCTGCGTCGAGACCATGAGGGCCTGGCTGCTCCCCACCGGCAATTCTGACCTGGCCTTATCCTCCTCACTTACCCTCGCAGCTGCGGACCTCAATTTCATAAGAACACGCCACTTTCAAGATCTGCTGTCCCCGGCTCTTGGGAGTGCATACCGGTCCGAAATGCAGACTGTTTGCTCGCTCCGGAACTTCTTGAGCGACTTAACGGCAGCTTGCTGACTACAGTAGAGGCGTTGTTAATTCTCAGTCTATCCGCAGACCTACCAAATCAAGCCCTAGTCCCCTTTATGTGGGATTGTCTAGGATTGCCCAATGTGACTATCCTATAGGAGACAGTTCTGATAGCTTCCCTCCATATGTCAGTGCAGCAAGCCACAACCCTTCTCGATGCCGGCGCTCTTACAGACCTAAAAGCTCACCTTAAACAAAGCAGCCGTAGAGCAGTTGCCCTCTGCAGCCACGAGCCCGCAAAGCTGCGCGTCAGGGGGAATGCTCGGCGATTCTGTATGGGCAAAGAGTCACGAACCTCATTTGGAGTTTCACGCTCTACCTTGTGCCCAAGTCGGAACTCTGTTAGATGACAGGTTGATGATCTCGTACATCGTTTAAGGATAAACTTGGTATATGATTACACCAGCGTCTGCGAAGATGTCGCCCAGCTGGAGGGGCAACGCGGGCTGTCCTGTCTCTTCAGCGCAGGCACCTGGCCGTGAATGGCACATTCAGCAGGGCTTTACGATCCAGTGGCCTAACATGCGTTGAACCTGACAAGGAAGGTGGGATGAGATCTAACAGTCTGATTGTAGCCACGCTCGAGAGCGATGCATGCTGTTGTAAGTCAGTGCTCGGGGTCATATTTGCACGCAAAGGCCGGTCATGCCTTAGCTCTCGCAGAGAAAGGCAAGATGAGGAAGTACCAGTACATCGGGTGCTCTTAGGGGTTTCACCCACTTGCCTACCATTGACGAGCGGGGCTCGTCCACTCGCGGTTTGCTGCAGAAGATCGGAAAGCGGCTCTAGCCAACGGAAATGGGGAGAGCGGGCGATTTCATTAGACAGCGTCAGTCGCCGGATGTGCAATGGGGCAATGCGGCCTCCCTCCTAGGAACAGAAGAACCATCCAACAATCCAATGGCATGTCTCGATACTATATATATATATATGTATATATCAGCAAATAAGAATGGTGTTCTTTTTTTTGTCAGATAAATGTTTATCTATTTGACAAGATTAAACGACAAACGTTACTAAAACGGGGTACTGGAACCAAATGCACAGGCATTTCATGATTGTAAATACTGTACACAAATTCCTTAGATAGAGAAGTGTGTTAACCGCCTGCAATATAAATAATGAGGATAAGGCAATCTAAAGTAATTATATATTTGATAGATATATTCACATCACACAAACATTAAAAAAATAAAAATTATATGAGTAACAATCAAAGTGCTGGTAAAACACGTGATGCGCACCAGGCGTTGTTTGTGGGACTCACGGAAGGAGTGTTGTTGATCCAAGTCCGCGCTTAGATATTCCCGTTCTTCAGTCAGCTAATGTGCGTACCGCACTTGCTATTCTGTCGGTATATTGTTGTGCACGCATTTCGAGGTTTGATAGAACTCGGCAAGAAAATAAGTTTTCCCTATGGAGGGAAGACGTGGAAACGTCTTGTTTAGGAGAGAGAGTGAAGTTTATAAAAGTAGTTTTTCTGTCTTTTTTTTTCCTACATAGTTGTGCAAAATCTCTGTTTGCGGGAGAACCAGGAAAATTCTGCACAACGGAAGACACTTCACTAGCTTGCGTAGCAAAAAGCTAATACCCAGATTAAAGAAAGTCATGAAAAGTCGATATTTTACGTTAACGCCTTTTCATGAAAAATCGTAAAATTTTTACATTGCGACCAAAAATGTACTTCCGAAAGACCACTCTCACGCAATAGCAAATTTAATGCCCATCATTTTTGTATCAAGGTGATGGTGCTGCGTTACGTAGTTGTCAAGTCACTAAGCTTTTTCGTCCAACAGATCGATCCACACAGCGGCAGGACGTCGTAGGTTCCGTCCGCTAGGACCTTTCTGCGTCCCACAAAGAAGTGTCATAAGTTCCCTCATATATAGTATGTACTTTAGCGGCATTTTTCTTAACTTAACAATGGCTTAACGAACCTTATGTAGAAAAAAATGGCCGGGGCTCGAACTTGCGATTGTTCTTGCGGTTTGCTAATCATGGTTGTCTTCGGCTCGCCCTGTTTCGAACACTGCATTAGCCAAATAAGCGCCGCCGTTACAAATATATGAAAATTAGCTCGTCCATGGAGCTGACCGCAGGCGTGACACCTATAACGAAGTCACTGAAAATTCTGCCATTAGGACACGTTTATGCAGAACACTGAAAAGTAAGAAAAACATACACTGTAAGAGCAGATCAACACACAGCGACACTGCTGAATCAAGTGAAGCATTAAACGTTTTGCACACGCAATCCCACAAACAGCCACTCACCGTTTTACATTAAGTTGTTCAACAGCTATCTATCACGACTGTTTAGCCTACCTACAGTCTATCAATACATATCAATACAAGAACAGCATTTGCTCTCGTTAACCGGCAAAGCAATCGGAAAACTGCTGGAGTAAAACCATGAAACAAAACGACAACGAGAAAACTAAATACTTCCCAATAAGAAGCGAGACGCCCCTTTGCAACAACTATGTGTTGATTATTGTCAATCGAAGTGGAACTGCTGAGCGTGAACACATCTGGTCCTTTCCGAGACGTTGATAAAGGGCGGCCCGCAGCAGTAAAATCGTTTTTGGCCAAACAAGATATGCAATTATATCGAACCATTTGTACATCCAATTACATAGGAAATAGGCAATTGTAACTCACGGAACACTTCAAACTCTAAGACAGATTGCAAAGTGAGAACATACCCAATCCATTATTATTGTTTATATTACTGGTTTCCATGAATTACCTACTCGTAATTTCTTACAATATCTAAATGCAAAAACAAGACTGGCAATAATGAGATAAAGATGTTTGGATGCATCAGTGCGCAACCGTACACGGACAAATGCCTTACGTAAAATACCCTATCAATCATATTGTTTAATAAATTGCAATTTTAAACATAGAAAATACACTGACTTTGTCAAATGCAAATTGCGTGTGATACACTATTCCAATTTCTACCACCGCTCGTATGACAGAGACCTGTACGCTTTCTTATCAGGTCCAAAGCTTGAAAAAGCAAACGCAGATCAGGAAACAGCTACGACAAATCTGAACGCGGGTCCTTTCAATTCTTGCGTAGAAGCTGCTATAAAATGTGAGATAATGCCGCAAAATACCGATCATCAGCTGATGCGTTTTGGTCCTCCACCTCTTGGATAGGCTCCTAAATACGAGCCTGTCAAGAACTCAGGCCGGGACACAGCACGAAGTTACGGCGAAGATGACTCAATTTTTACAAAGCACATATATACATATCGTCCTTTTCAAGGTCATCTAAGCTGTAAGGAATTTTTCGTTAAATATCTACCATAAAAACTCTGCGCTGCAAAAGCAAATGTGCAGGTGAAGTTAGCTCGACTGGGTATCGTAGCAAGAGCGTTGCGATATATATATATATATATATATATATATATATATATATAGTTGACTGTTTATTTAAGAAATTGTATCACGCACGTATCTATAAATATTTACATTCATTGCGTAGAAATCTAATATTACAAACATTTCTGTGTGTGTATGGCAATTTTCTACGTTTTAGCTTTTCTGAGTCTTTGCTTTTTTTTGTTCACTCTGCAACGAATAGGCGGTGATGAGTTTCCGTCGAACGCAGGCCGAGCCCCGTTCGTAATGAACAATTACTTCTTGAACACACTTCTCGGCCGGGGCGGCAGCAGCAGCAGCGGCGGCGGGGAAGAAAGCGAGCGCAATTCTATCAATACCAGGCTGCCACCCAAGCGTTTCTAGTCAACTAGCGTGTCTCATTAGTCGTAGTGGTGGGGTAGTCGCCGCCGCCGCACAAGCCGCCTCCGACGCCGCTGCCGTCGCGGTCGTAGTTTCCTGTTCAGAGTCCAAAAGAAAGGAGCTTACTCGGGGCCCGGCCGCTTGCACGCTCGAGCGCGGGGGGCCCTGGGAATACGAACGAATACGAGACCAAATCTGGAAGAGCACGGAAAGATAAGTTCAGCTCTCAGAGAAACGTAACGCGTGAAGGACGCGCAAGGCAGGCATACAGTATGCATGAAAGAATAAAAAGAGAAAAGCAGAGAGAGAGAGAGAGAGAGAGAAACAGAGACACACACACACACATTTCGAGAGAAGAGACGTCACTAGAAGAAGGCGCGCGGGATACAACAAAAACCCTGACCCCTCCCCCCCCCCCCTTCCAGGCCACACACTACTCACACACGCGACACGTAAAGAGAAGGAAGAAGAAATTACCCCTTTGTCGGTCGACGCAATCGGCGTCGATCAGGGACGTCGGGTAGATTTGCGACTATGGATCACCACGCGCACCATGGGCCAGGCGCGGGGGGATACAGCGCCCAGGTGGCGGGGACGAGTCGCGCTTTTCGGCGATCGTCGTTTCGTCACAGTCGGAAACTACTACTCTGCGAGTGACAACGATGAGAACGCTACGGGGGGGGGGGGGTGGGGTGAGTAGATAGTGCTGCTTCATCAGTGCTGCTATTTCGACCGAGTGTCGTTTACCTTCATTCGGCGTCGTCGTCGTCGTCGTTTTTGTCGGCCTTCCCATCCTTCCTTCCCACTATCTGTCCGAAATTTTCTCCTTGTGTTCGCCTTTGTGTCGTCGGCGGCCGCTCGCCTAATGGAGATGGGCCGATACGACCACTCGTGTCGTCGTTCTCTTCGTGACTCGACGCTTTTCTGCGCGAAGCGTTCATTCTTTTTGTTTTCTTGCGAGCGTCTTGACTTGGAGCTGCGCCTCCTTCTCCTTCTCTTCCTCGTCTCCGAATTGCCTCCGCCCCAGAGTCCAACGCCACGCAATTTCGCCGCGTGTAAGTTCTTCTCCACGCGTTGCGCGTGAGTGAAACACAGAGAATGGAGAGAAGCAGAAATAAAAAAAGAAAGAGAGAGATGTGGCTGATTATTAGTACTAATATTAGTCTTTTTCTTCTTCTTCTTCTTCTTCTTCTTCTTCTTCTTCTTCTGCTTGGTACATACTTAGAGCACCATCGCTTAGCTCGCACCTGACACACGAACTTGGCATAGAAGCCGATCTTGACTTGACGACCGTTTAAACAGACGGGCGACCTTGTACTGTCTGACGAAACGGTCAGAGCAACGTTTGAAGCTATCATGTTATCGGACCAGCAAATCCACCGCAGTTCACCACCAGCAGTTCGAAGTAGCTGAAGGCAATTTGCTGAAGTGTCGTCGCCAGACTACGCCGAATCGGCCATCGAAGGGACATTGATTAGTTCGTTAGATCCATAGCAGTTTCATAGAATAGCATTCTATACAGAACTTACGACGACGCGACATGCTACATCATCCGACCGCTTCCCGGTATACAATATCTTTCAATTTGCGCAAACCAACACGGAATGGAATAATTATCCCAAGTGCGTGTTTTACTTGCTGGAAGTAGAGTTTTAGAAGAGGAGACATAGGCTCTTATTGTAACCGAGTATGCGAACTTAGAGTTATAATTTAATTATATCGCTTTAGTTCTGCGAAAAAAAACTTGAATTTTGGCAAAAATATTTTAACATCACAGAAGCAAATTAAACCATGTGTGCTTGCAAAGTTTTGCGCACATATGAAACCAATAAGGGTGCACCATTTTTATGCAATACACAGCTACTGAGAAAATAATTTTATCAGTAAATAGTCTTCATGCACCCAAATACTGCAAATTACTATAAAATGCTCCTAGAAACTCTGGCAGTTATTGGCGGGGTAGCAATAGCCCCATAGATAACAAACGATCATACCATAGATAACAAACGATCATAACTTTGTGCAGGCATTTAAACTTCTTTAAAAATATGTCCAATATGTTCCATCTACGCCCATTCGTTAATTTTGTAATATAGGAAAAATGGCAATCCACCAAATTATTCAGGTCACACGGCGGTATTTGGTACAGATTCAAAGGTGCCGGCCAATACTGTACAATCGTTTACACCTCTACAAGTAAGTATTTGTATGGGATGATTAAGATTGGGTACCCGTGGATGGGTAGCACGTTATGTCTCACAGGTTGTACAGATCCGCTATTAAAGTGCCTTTTAGGCAATATAGAATCTTTACCCTCGTTTTATATGATTTCAGGGGAAATTCATATACTGCGTAATACATAGTTTGCTACAAATTTTATCAGTAAGCCTTCATAACAAGCTGTTTCATGGACTGACAGTAAAACT
Source organism: Dermanyssus gallinae (assembly GCA_003439945.1). Classification (NCBI taxonomy): domain Eukaryota; kingdom Metazoa; phylum Arthropoda; class Arachnida; order Mesostigmata; family Dermanyssidae; genus Dermanyssus; species Dermanyssus gallinae. The sequence continues at coordinate 47,422 of QVRM01005254.1, forward strand.
TATAAAACATATATTATATGTGCAGTCCAGTTGATCGACGAACATCACGTAAAAAAGATACAAATAATCATGAATCGCATGACACTTTTAGTAGCAAGTATATAATAGTTGAAGAAGATTTTAGCTACAACCTAGCAAAATGGGATATCCAAAACAAACCACATAAAGAGCACATGCTAGCATTGAGTTTAAAGTGAGCATCCACAATCAGAGTACAATAGTCAGTCCAACGTATTTTTGCTAGAATCGATGTAGTTTTATCAACAATACCTGAAGCGTTACGATATGCTATCAACCTCTCTATGAGTGTATCTCTACTGCACTGTAAAGTTGAGTTTAAGCCATTTCCCAATCTGGACGTAGCTGCACCCAAGCCGAACGCTTGAGTTGATCATTAAATGCGCACCCACTGAGATCAGGATTTCCAACTTTCGAACCACACTAACGAAGTGGATGACGCAGATTGAACGATTCGGTGCTCCATAGATCTAGCCGCGAAAATAATTTATTAAGCCTGCGTATTTAGGATGATATTTTCTAAAGCCGCAAAGTTAAGCCCGGTTCTACAGCGATTTCGCAATATTACATGGCATAAACTAACTGCGATAAACCAGTGAAAACTAAAAATATGTTGTCATTGCGCTTGAAAATTGCGGTTCAATGAGTTAATGTCTCCATGCGTCGACCAGTCCACGTCTTGTAGCATTGATTAGACCAAATTCAATTTTGTCCGTTGATGTTGTCAACTGTCCGCGCGTCCCTTGGATGTTTTGCCGAGACGGAGCCTTAACGCCATCACTTGGGTGCGGTAAAAGTCCGGTAGTCTACGACTGAAAAACGTCGACAATTACCTACGCCACCTCTCTGTTCTGCTCGCGTTTAGTTACCGCCTGAGTATAGTCGACCAACGTGACCGAATGTGAATTGAGGTTCGTTAGCGCAAACCGTCGTTTACAGTTGAAAGCGTTGTTTTTCTGCTCGCTTTTATAACGATTTGTTAATGGCGGGCAGAAAAAAACTGCCCAGACAACGTCGGTTGATGTCTGGCATATACAACTCCTTAGAACGCTCATAAATATATATATATATATATATATATATATATATATAGATAAAACGTACAATATTGGAAGTGGTTATAATTGGGTAGAGGTGAGCGGAAACAAGAAAAAGCCGGGGCGGGTGGTTATGCAAAATACATGTGTTATGTGGATGAACATGAATGAAGGCAGAAATTAGAATACATAGAACAGCTTTAGTGGCAAGTGAGGAAACGCTGGTAGACGAGATGCATAGGAACATTAAGGACGCATATGATAATTGCTGAAAAATAGGGACGGGAGTTCCAAAGGGAGGGGAACGAGAGTGGTAGAGAGATCAAATAAATAGGGCAATATTGGGACGAAAAAGATAGAGTAGGGAGCACAGAAAGGCAATGGGAAGGAACGCAGACAAGAAATAAGAGTCTTAAACCAATTACAAGGAAGCCAAAGTAGAGCAATTATAAATGCAGACAAGATGAAATGTAAACGGATTTTGGGGGGCTCCCAAGGAACAGCGAAAAAAAACAGTTTTGGGACTATGTAAGACAGGAAAAACAAGGATGACATTTGTGCAGCAGGATAAAACAGACACAATAGAGGTAACGGACACTGCGTTACAAACACTATTTTCACAACTGGTGTAAACAGTGTAAACGTGTATTATCTAACAAAACAATTTAATAATATATGTAGAGGAAGCAGACTGCCGGAGTGTTGGCACAAGAGAAGAGTTTTTCTTTCCAAGGAGGTAGTAGATAATGCCACTTTACGATATAAGCGACCAATTACAATTACACCTATAACATATCGAATACTTATGTACGAATTTAAGAGTAGATTATATAGTACTCTAGAGACAGATGGAAAAGTAGAAGAATGGCAGTACGGACTTAGGAAGGAGTACAAACAAGATGATATTTTTTTTATTAAGTCAGGTTGTAGAAGCATCGAGATTGCAGGGGTAAGGGTGCGTGGCAGCGTTTTTTATATATAAAAAAAAACATATTATATGGTGGACAGGACAAAGTTGTATCAAATTATGTTGGAGAAGGGTTTTTAGAAGAAGCCGAAAGGAGTTACTAGAAGAAACTTACAGGACTAACACGGTTAGCACAATAATAGCAGCCGGACCTTACTTCAAGATGACGGCGCTTCAGTTACTTTCAACTGTTTCAACAGTTTGTTTATTGACATTTCTTATAAGATAATTACACACATTAACTTCAAGCTCCACTAAGCACATAGCTTAATGAACTCAAAACACATAGCTTGATAAACTTAAAGCACATAGCTTAATAAACTTAATAAACAAATCGACAACCTTACAAACAGGATCCCCAATGAAGGTAGTTTAACACTAAAAACAGCTGGCCAGAGCCAGGCAACAACCTAACAACAAACACCAAAAAAAAACAGCTGCAGCGACAAAACGTGCAGTTACGTTCAGATCGAGACGTCTGTACTCGGAATTGCCTTCACTACAACAGTAGCCAAAAGCACAACGTCGAGAGTGCGTCAGGCGAAAAGCGTACGCGACGCAACATCCCCTGGGACACAGTTGGAAGAGACGGACGTATAATGCACGTTACGACTGGCACAAACAAAATGGCCCAGTCAAGGTCTGTAGAAGCACACAGAGAGTGCATGCTCACCCACGTGTCAGAGCACTTTTCGTTAGCCGCGAAGAACTGTCACACTTTGCGGACGCGAGTAAAGAGCACATAGGTCGAATAATAGTAACATACACAAAAGTGAAAGTGACAAAACTTTGCACTTGGCAGAAACCAGGCATATTATACAACAGCTATCCCGTGGAGGTAGCTGCAAGCCTATTCAATGAACTACTAGACGCACTCAAAGGGTACCTATTTCCGCCCGTACCGCAGCCAGTTGCATGTGTGCAAATTATCCGGCGCAGTGACCGAGGGGGCAATGCCATACAATTCTAAACCAAAAGAGGTGGGAGAGAAACCGGGTTTAGTGGGTTTGTGAGCCCTACAGGTTTGTGACACCCCGGGAACGTATGGTATATCCATCGAAATGTCTGTTATGGAACGTCGGATTCTTGGTCAAGACGCTGGAAAGACTGCACACTATTAGATAGAGATCATTGGGATGATGGCATTTTAGAACGCTTGTGTACATTCCACTGTGCTTATTAAAAACGAAGTTCACTAAACAGTCGCAATTAAGCCCCATTATGCTTTTCGATATTGCTCCTCTTTTCATTTGAAATTATCCTTAATTGATGGCTTTGCGTATGTGGACGCCCGTCGATGCACTCTACGTATATTTTTGTCTCCGTTGCTTGTTTCAGCGGGTCGTGAATTAAAAAAACAATAGAGTCCATTACCGCGGTTAATAACACCCTCCGTCGTTCTTTTCGATTACCCATTTTGCCTCACTTTAGTCTATTCCTTGACAGGCTTCTTCGTCGTGCACTATAAGCAGGGCTTTGCTTATTTCTTGATCAACGGCAACTCAGATCTATTGCACGTCTTTCCGACAGGGAATATGATACCCATTAACCGCCGATCATTCTCCAAGAATATATATTGAAAGTAAACTATCGTTTCGCCGTCTCGACAACCAGATGTGCGGCCAGAACTGGAAAAGTTCTAAATTTACTGTGTTCGCGGTCCCGCTGATCGATAAGGTCCAACGTAGATAGCAAACCTAGCGACTATAGACAAGGTAAGGCGTCGCTCCTGAAGAGAACCCTATTTTCGTCGTATGATCAATTTGTAAACTTTACATACTAAACCTTGGTTGGAACAAATAGGATGCCTAAACTGAAAGTACCGAACTATCATTTCTACTACTCTAGGGCTTTGCCAGCCTTGTAATCCTGCGCGCCTGTATCATTTTCTATGATTCTTAATGCAAGACTCTATCCTTATAGTATCAACTTCACCATCGGGCGCCAGTTCTACGACGTAGGTTTTACAGACTACGGCCTAATAAGTAATTCGAGTTTTGTAGAACCCAAGCGGCAATCTCATAAATGTAAGGATCACTTAAACTGATTAAGTATATATATATATAACATAGTCGACTTGGAATTGTACTAATGACCATGTTAATGTATCAATAAGTTTGCAGTGACATATCAATAAATGCGCTGACGGTGGAAGCTACACAATATATTATACTCCGCAACACTGGAGCACAAAGCATGCAATTGCGATACAATTAGTTCTTCTATACAAAAACTAAGCACATCGCCGTGTTCGCCGTAACAAAAGTCTGTTTCCAAAGAGTTCCCTCTGAACATGTAACGACGGTAAAAAGATGCGACATGGTCGTTTAGAAGAAAATTTAAGTTATTCATTAGCCTTCACGCCCAATACCTCAAAAACATAACCATACGACCATTCACAGTTCTTCGAACTAACACATTCCGATATATATATATATATATATATATATATTCACTTGATTTATTTCCACTCCAGATTGGGTAAAATATACAATAGTATAATAAATATCACTACAGCCTCGTAATGATATTAATAATTACAAATCGCTAAGTGCCAGCCTTGTTAGCGAGATACTACCGTGATATCTTACGCATATACCAAAACAATATTTACGAACACATGTGTCACAGGGTTCATGGCAAGCGTCTTTCTGGCATAAGAGGTGGTGAAAACCGTGCACAGCAAAACGGGCGATTATGTGCCTGTTTGTCCTGCCTGTGCCCTTCCATTCTGACCTAACCATTGCATCTGTCATATAAAAATGTGGGTCGATATCTGCCATTTTCTCTTCATATCGCTGTATAAACTAACTGTATGCGGGAGTGTGGGAGAGCAAACTGTTTTTTTATCTGTTCCAGGAATAATGGAGCATCGCACAGCAAATACGTAAGGCGGTTATATGCTGACGTATGTAAACCTAGTACCCGTCTTAAAAAAGCTAATTTTACTCGATCGAGTGAACCAAGTTGAACTGAGCTTAGCTTTGCCCACACAAGCTGGATCCCGTATGATGCGATTGGCGCTATTTTCATAGCCCCAAAGAGAGCTGGCGCTGTCTTAATCGAGAGCATCTGGGGCTTCTTAAGGGCTGTCGCCGCGATCAAGGCTTTTCGAGACCTCTCCTCTATGTGTGCAGCGAAAGCTTTGTCTGAGGGGGTCACTGTGATACCGAGATATGTAAACTTATTCACATAGCTCAGGCCCTGTCCATTTAACCTAAGTGTATCGGTCAGGGCCAGCTTGCCCGCGTGCCTGAACTTCATGGCTTCTGTCTTCTGCATATTTATTTCAAGGCCTACTACGTTTACATACGCCGATAAAGTAGCGAGCGCCTGTTGCAGATGGTATCTGCTGCTACTGTAGAGTACTAGATCGTCGGCATACATAATTATCTTGACAGCTGGGTGCCGGGTCTGTATACGTGCTGGTAACTCGGCTACGAGTATAGAAAAAAGCAAAGGGCTGAGATTATCGCCCTGGGCAAGGCCTGTCGTTTGTTCCATGCTTGGGTGCACCGCTATACCGTCGTTCAAGATGATCTGATTAGACTGTAGCACGTCCTTCATCAGTGTCAACATTCGTATTGGGACCCCGATTTCGGCGAGTTGAAGCAGGACTCGAGTTCTTGAGCCTGAATCAAAAGCGGCTCGGAAATTCACAAATACGCTGGATAAAAACTGTCCCTTTAGTACCAAGGTTTGCTCGATATCTGCAAGAAGGATTGCACATGCAGTTAGAGTTGACCTCTGCGCACGAAAGCCACGTTGTTCGTCTGGTAATGCCCTTTTGTACTCGACGAACGACGTTAGACGGGCGGCAAGGAAACTTGCAAGCAGTTTGTAAGCGCAACTTTTCTTGGCGATGCCCCGCCAAGAAGAGGGTTCGGTCCGCGGCCCCTTGCCCTTTGAAATACGAGTAAGTGCCATAACGCACTGTCTCCACGTTGCGGGTAGTCGACCGTTGTAAATGCACCTATTGGAAAGCGCGGTCCTGTGTGCGGTCATTGTGGCTGCCTGCTGCCAATGCTCATTACAGATGCCATCTGGCCCGGGTGCTTTGTTTCTCGGGAGTCGACGCAGTGCCTCCGCCACTTCTTGGACGGTGAAGTATTCGTCCAGTTGGTTTCTCCATTGTAGATCCTCTTCTGACCAGACAGATATGAGAGTGGGCACTGTCCTTGGCACTGTGTCATGTGAGCTGAGGATTGGTTTAAATTGCCATGGAGTAGATCACTTTCAATTGGACATGCAGATCCCTCCTGTGAAGCGCTGCGGAGCCACAAGTATGGATTTTGGTCGGCCTTCTGGAGCATTCGGGTCTCCAGTTATTGCTCGTAATGTCTTTTAGCATTCCGCAGAGTTCGTCGGTAGATGGACCTCGCCGCTGCGAAGCGGAGTCTCATTTCTGGCCTTATGCGCACCAGCACCTTTGCTTGGTAGTGAATGGCCTTCGCTTGGTTACACTCTCGGAGACCCATCTCCTTTCTCCCCTCCGTTTCACATGCTCTGTGCATGTTTTAAGTGCTCGGGTGAGCAGTTCATTGTAGCTTTCTACACTCTGTTCTGCCCTTTCGGTCCCGAGAACTTCTATAGCTTCTTGTGGGCGGTTCGCTTTAAGTGATCTCGACAAAGGTTTCTGTTTGTGCTGTCGCTCATGGCGGGCTGGGACTGCGATATCCAGACCAACGGGTTTATGCGCAGTCAGGTCCGCTCCCTCTCTCAATTGAGGATCTCAATCAATCAATCATATTTATTTCACTCAAATAGAGTATGTACAAAATAGTCCATGTTATTATTAAACATAAATAGTTGTTGTCCTGCCGTTCCACCGAGAGAAGAAGTGTTAAGATCTTCGTTGCAGTGCCGGACAATCAAACCGCGTAGTACTTAGCGCATTGCTGCGAGCAGAACCGACAAATACACTGAGTAATATAGTCTTCATGAAACTCCCTACGGGAGCATACGAGGTGATGGAACCCGTGTACGATATACCTGGTATATACATGCCTGTCATCGCAGGCCACCCCGGCCCACAACCAAGGAGACTTAAAGCCGTCGAGCGTTCTTACCTCCGTCGCTGCTTCCGTGAATTTGCGTTGTCACTCTCCCAAGAAATGGCTAAGTGGCCCCGTCAATGGCATACGCAGCCCTAAGCCGAAATATCTCCACCATCGGCGCACAGTCCGACAATGCATACACGAAGCGGCTTCTCGCCTTGATTGGAAGGCAGAGAACTCGCTTCATGTATAGTGTGAAGCACTTTTCAAGCAAATTAAAATTAGATTGAGATAGGTGTTGCCACATTCTGTCTAAACTATACGCCAACTTTGGCAGAGTCTTTAACATAAACAAGCGCAGTGCCGTACCGACGGACAGTCGCCGTACATCTCCGACCCCTCCGTAGAGAGCTGCCAGTGCCGAGATTGAGGATCTGTTCCCACAAAACACACATTTAGTTTTCGCATATTTGTAGCAAATAAGTCTATAGTTGACTTACCCATTGCACCTTCAAATGTTGACAAACGGGTGACTCGGGTCATTCGCCACCCAGAAGCCCAAATCCGACAATGTTTCGGTGAGTGCTTCCGTCCTCGCGTCCGTGGGTCTGTCGAGTCTTGCGTTCATATCTCCCACAATCACTGTGAGGTGAGCACGGTCTACCTTCTGTGCGCACTTCGTAATTTTTTCTATAAGTGTGAACGTGTCCTCAGCGGCTGCTGGCTTCACATACATAGCAATCAAAGTCAGTCTTCGACCATTTATAACCACGCAGTTGTCTTCTGAGAGGAGTACTTTCATATCTCTTCGCCGAACATTGTAGAAAACTGACACCCCTCGCTGGTACGACCCAGGAACTAGATCGAGTAGCGAGACAGTGCGCTGCGTAATATCCTTGCACTGTGGGGGCGTCAGACATCATGTCTCTGTGAGCACTAGAACGTCGATTCCATTCAGCGTTGAGGTGGGCATCAGACCTAACGATTGGTCAGGACCTTTGCAGTTCCACTGAAAAATTCTCACTGTGTCCGTCGGCGACCTACTAA
>QVRM01005255.1:0-5000 GCA_003439945.1 Dermanyssus gallinae
ACCTAGTGACATTAGGACACTAATATCGCTTAGTCAATTCAAAAACACTGCTAGAACGCCACTATCTTACCTTACTGGCATCTGATTAAACCATATTTATGTAATCATGTACACAATCTATAGATAAATAATTGCAATAACACAGATGATACTACGGTGATAATGTATAAAATCTTACTGTAACTTGTACATATGCTTCGCACTAGCCTGTGGCTATATGAAGTTGTAACACAAATGAGAAACTACAATTAAGAATGAATAAACGTCATATCATATCATATCATATAAACAGATTGTGGTTGCACATTTTGTTGCAGTTCTGATTACGTTAAAGGCTCAGGTTAAGATCAGTGTTAGATCCACGAATGAATGAATATACGTGGCCTTTTGGCTGAGCTAAAGTTCAAAATCATGTGTAGGGTGAACTCAGAGTAGGTTATACAGTGGTCTCCATGTTCGCTATTTTGTTTATACACGCAACAAGCGAGTTCTTAAAGCTAGCCCTAAGTTATGGCCATGTCAAAAGGGTTGTGCGTTTAACAGTTCGCTAGGATTGAGAGCAGTATAAAAAACACAAATAATAATAACAGGTAATATTAAGGCAAGTTATATTGCAGACATTAAATCTGACTCAGGGAAACACGTTCCCGAACTAGTGATTGCCTTGTGATCTCGTGTAAGTACAGCGTTAAACTTATATTATTATACCGCGCACCTCTCTCTCTCTCTCTTCCAACAACTACGTCTAGGGCAACACTTCGTGGTGATACTTTGTGGCGAACAGATAGATAGATGTACATAAATGGAAACTGTCTTAAATCGTTTTGAAGGTGGCTGGCCGTGATTCGTGTGCGACGATTTATGAACGCGAGATATATGGTGTTCACAAATCTGCCCTAGCCTTTCAGAACTCGAACAGCGAAGGTGGAAAAAAACTGCCCGGTCTCTCCCTCCTCGTCTCTATAATAGCACTCGCATTAATCACATATTGGACATTGAATTTCCTCATTTTCTCGCGTATGCAGCGTATGGCCACTTGTGCACATATTGTGGAACCTTTGGAAGATTCCTAATGCTAACCTTGATCCCAGTCAGCGAACACGTGAACTACACCTTTCCGTAGTAAACCGACTTATGGTCTGTGAGACAACAAAAAAAAAAAACAACACGTCTACTTGATAATCCTCCAGCCTTTATCTTTCCGTCCAGCCATTGTCAATCGTTGTTCACCGTACTTGGCTTGGGTTATTGAGCTTCGCCAAGCGCGTTTCCCGTTGCCTGCTGATAGAGCTAAGGACGTCAGCAGGCGTCTAGTTAGCATTCTGTTTATCGTCTCTTATATATATACATAATCTGAATAACAGTAACGTTTTCTACCCGTATATATAGAGAGAGAAGATTCGATGAACGCGTGTGTATTATCGTGTATGTGTGATAAGCAAATGGCGAGAGAAACGTATCGAGTTCGTAACAGTAGTAGTAGTAGTAGAAGATATTGTTGTCTACATCGAGCAGGCTCTGCCCTACCCGACGCTGTCGTCGCTTAGTGCCACATAGATAACGCAAATGATATAATCTCTCAGTCTACGGCAAACACGCAACGGAGGTAGGTGTGCTGTGGTGCTGCAGACTCGCATCGCACTGGCCTACTGGAAGATAACGACAGCCGCCAGTGGATAGCAACTGCTATCCTCGTAGTGAGATAGGATAGCCTATGCGTTTGGCCTACTGGCAGAGCTTGTCACTTGGACAGAATTTTTTAAAAGCACACGACATCTCTTCAATTTGAATATGTAGCGTTTTTTATGATGACGAAGCGTGGCAAAGGCTGCGACTAATTCTGCTTTCTGATTACTATTTATTTAACTCTAAGTGCTACTATATATATATATATATATATATATATATATATATATAGTAAATATTGCGATGATTTATTAATCATTTATTATATATTTGCACAGTCGGCAGTGCTTGCCTTAATAAAAATGGTGGTAAAAAGGTGTATATATATATATTATTGAAAGTGTATACTTGTGCATATATATGAGCGCACACACACACGCATATATATATATATATACATATATATATGTGGCCTTTTCTGCAAAATGTGTAATTGTGGAAACTTCAAGCTCAATGAGGAATTACTGAATTGAATTAAATATATTATACGTGCAATTGATATCGGCTAAAACTGGTTATGTTGGCTGGCGTACATTTGCTGGGTGTGGTGGTAAACATATACTATGCGAGAGTGCCTTAGTTTTGGCGTTGACGCGATCCTGCACGTATTCGTGAGGGAAAGTCCACGTCCATATCGTTGTGATCAAAGACTGTTTTCAACTTTGACCTAGAGTACTCTAGTAAACAGGTTTGCGGCTGTTTAGCCCTTTGACCGACTCGGTCAGGAGCAGCTGTAAAGCACCACGAGTACGCAGTTCCTTCCACGTGGCTTAGTGTTGAACCCCGCGCGTTTCGCGGTTGAGATTTCGTTCAGTGCTTCGGCCGCGTACCCCGGAAACATAACTTCAAAGGTTGCGCATAGAGACGAGTGACAAATTTTACCGTTTATACACTACTCATACAAGTACGAGCAGTGCAGCGGCAGCAATTATTTTACTGCGAGTTATCTGTTTTGGAACAAAAGTGGTTTGAAGAATAGCGGCACGCTAGGTTGCCTAAATATGACTGGCCGAGTCTCGAAGGACCATCTAGCGGCAATCTAATAGAGCTTGCGTGGGAAACTACGACGTACAAATAGCTCCGATATCGAAAGCACTACTTTTTTCCTATGTCTAACGAGATGCAGATACACTGCTTCTGGAAATATGAATATTTCTTTGCATTATAAGTAATTCTGAACATTTATTTCACCTCCTACCACCTTATTTAGGCACAAATAGCGCGCTCTGCGACATTCCTTACACCTCCCGCCTATAGCTTGAGAAAATCGATCTGAAGAAATCCATGAACACGCATGCAGCCCTTAAGCAGTTATTCTTTATTGTTATAACTGAGACCAAGTATACACATGTTTATTATATGCGTATAATATCACAGATGATCGACGCGGAGCCGAGTTTGTCCCTACGACAGTTGCTCTCCCTGGCCGTGATCGGGGCAAATGCCCCTGCTATATTAGGCTCGATGGACGAAGGGGTGAGGACTAAAATGGAACAAATGTTCACACCCCGCAATTGTTTCGGTATAACTAAATCATGAATTGATAACTAAACTCAGTTATAATAAATAAAAAACTGTATGTGGAAAAAGAAGAAAACAACATTATTTGGAACTAATAGGCTATACAAAACAAATGTTGTCGGCATTTACGTACGGTCACAACTCCATTTGAGTCGCGGATACTTTTCATCCACCTGGCCTCTGTTTTCAATGATATTTCCTTAACTGGACGATAGGCAACATTAGAACTAACAGAACTAGCTTTATAGATAGCAATATATGAGACTCCGATGAGGCGACAGAGGCGGTCAGAAACCGCCTCTATCCACCAGTACTTGGCTCCAACTGGATGTCGGCGGTGTGTGTGCACGTAGTGAGGCCTTTGCACTAGGATAGTGGCTTCGAGTAAATGACGCACCATTTCATAAGATAAACTTGTCTATTTCTTCGGTCCAGCTCTTGTGGGCTCTGTTGCTTCAGCGTTGAGTTAGAGGGTGGAGCCGTCATCGTAGGAGAGAAACAAAAATAAGTCGAATTCCAGACAGTGGTGGTCACTGAGGGTAATCTCATCAACCAGCAACTGTCCACTTCGCGAGCCTACCTGCCCAGCCCAAGCGACGAGTCAGTGCAGGAAGGCCGTGCCACCAGCCATTGTTACGGGGGATCCCCAAGTTGTCGAGGCCGCACTGTAGTCGCATGTGATTATTATAAAAGGGGTGTCACATTGTCTGAGGATGCAAAGTTCTCAAATAAGGTAAATCTACGGATCTGTCTACGGACCTGTTGGGGCTAAAGTAGTAAGCGTAGAAGCGGCCTACCTCCTTGATTTTGATCCATGAGGAACGATTTGCCGATCCCGAGGCGTATGCGTGGAAAGGGCTGTTTTTGTTAAGAATGATGCAGATTGTGCAAGCTGAATCTAAAACCCACTCTGGGGCCCGTCCTTCCGCAAGGGGCGTGTTCAGTTCACTGAGAAGGCAGAATTCCGTTCGTCTCCTGGCCGTTGAGATATCTACCATATCATGGACGCCTTTGCTTCTGATGCAATTTAGCTGGGCTACACTAAGATGTCTGGTCATTTGCTTTTAGAGATTTGGCAGCCCTTGTTAACTTCTTGCAGAGGACCGAGTGACTCTCTTCCGCGCATTCCTGGTCAAAGGTGTGAAACTGCGGAGCTACATTTTTGCGCTGTATGACCAAGGCCGCCGCCCTTATGGCAACGCTTCTCAGTGACTGGGTGTGTGAGTGAGTGGGCGGTGTGGCCCACTCTTTGACAGCGTTGGCATGTAGGCACTGTAACACTGTCTTAGATGCCCCAGACCGACAATCCAATCTAGATATGCCCGAATTGAACTGCTCTGAATTTTCCGTGCAGCCAAGTTCTTTCAGTGTGTTTGCGTTCCAGTCTTCTTTAATACAACTTTGCAGCAAGCACTGATGGCCAGGTCCGTGCGCTGATTTTTAAGACGGACCTGGTCGGACCTGCAGCAACGTGAATATCATGCTTTCGTGCAAGACACTCAGAAAGTTTGCGATATCCCCAGCCCTCACTTTGCTTTAATAGATAGCAGAGTATGCGGTAAACTCGGTAATGACTAGCTGGTTGCGCAGCATGGAGACCTTGGACACGACCTGATAGACACCTCCGACATAGGATCATAGGACACCTCCATGTCCGACTCTTTCGGTACCGTAAAGCCATTAGTGCGTTTATCTGGCGAATGAACACTTTGTGCAACGCAGGGGAGGCCTCTCCGGAGATGCTTCTCAACCATTGTCTTCCAGGTTACGCAGTCCGATGAGTCATCTTCGCT
>QVRM01005255.1:10000-75000 GCA_003439945.1 Dermanyssus gallinae
TTCAGACTCTACCTGGGGAGCAACCTACCCGCCAAATCCTTCACTAATAGTGGATCGTAACCACAAATCAAAAGCTCACCGCCATAGCAAAACATACCACATACCAATCGCACAATACTCTATATCAAGGTGCTGATCATGCTTGTCCCTGACCACACAATATAGCATGGTAGTATATATATATATATATATATATATATATATATTCGCACGTTACATAAATAACCACACACAACCGACATTCTTAACCGCCTAAACGTGATGTATGTGTCAGAGGTCGGGCCGTGGAGTACCATTGCCACGCGAAAGCCACGAAGCAGTCACCACAGATCCGCATAAAACAACAACAACAACAACACCACCCATAACATCCATATCCAATCGCCGAAAATCGTCACTGCCATGACCACGGCTAACCATGATTGATGTCAGCGATCGCTCGATCACTCTAAGAGGCTAGAAGTGGAGGCGATGACGCCACTCAAACACAGCACAACGATCGAAGGAAGAGCACTACGTTCACGTTCCGTAGTAGGACGAAGCCTCGAACACCACGAACTACTACGGCATACTAGGTAACAACGATCGGTAGACATCAAAAATCGGCGTACTGGCGACAACCCGACCCGCTTAGAATGGCCGGCCTGGTCGTCAGCAAGCTTCGGCGCCGGCGATACGCTCTAGAAAAGGCCATTTTCGGTTGGATTTGTGTAGATTTTTCACGACCGAACATCGCTCACCATCTTGCACGTCGACGGGCCCAGCCGAAAAAGAACAGCTAGCAGACGACGCCTGCCGGCGGAGAAAAACGACAACAGTAGCCGTAGCGGCCACGCAGTAGGCAGAGATCATCGCCGTCATCCGTTCATCCGGCGCCGCCATTTTGCAAATCGGTTTGTGTTGAGGCGAGTTATAGCAGTTCGAAAGGCGGAGCGCGAACAGAGAAAGAGTCCGGCGGCGAGAAAGAGCGAAACCCAATATGAAAATCCGATATACTGAGACAGTTGGAAATCGTATTTTCAGCATATTTCGCCTGGTTCTCGACTTTAATTTTGCCTGGTTTACAGAGACAGAGAAAAGCAATTATGCGTATATAGTCGCATAACCAAGCACTCGATCACTACTCAGTCCACTTAGATTTTTTTTCGGCGACAGTAAATTTGGCGGGCTGCTTCTTTTCGATTAATTTGTTTTCGGAAGTAAGCTGGAAATTTGCTTCTATTTTGCACCAAAGTTTAGCCTCATCATGTGGAGTGAGTCTCGCGCGTAGCGAGGTTGGAGATTCCCGGTAGCGTGATAACACACGTTTAGTTGATTCCCCATGAGTACAATGTTTACAATATATAAAAGTACAGTTTAATGCACATACTATAAAAAATAAAATGTGATGTTGATTAGTTATCAAGCAATAATAATATTGTAAATATTATATATTGAATATATTAATAATCGTGATGTGAATGTGCATGTTCATTATAAACCCTTGCTTAAAAAACGAATAATATATGTCTAATAAGCATGTTTCAAACTGTGAGTTAAATCTTTACTGTAACACCAAAATAAACGTGTTTAAGATATTTTAAAAACTAAACGAGCTAGTGGTATTTTTTTTGTAAGTCGTATATAGGGTACCGATGTTCTTAGCACTTTTTCATGTAAATCAGACCCAATTTTAATAATGCACACTGTATTGTTAGTTAGTCACGGTCATGGACTGAAGTAATACCACAAGTATCCCGGTCATGTAGGTTAGGGGGTCACCAGGTTTTTAGTGGGTTTGAGAGTCCCACACTACCCAGACCAAAGGGTGTGCGTTATGCATTTTTGTTCCTGGCCCCTGTAAAAAAAAGTCACGGTCATGGGATTGTTAACGTAAAAATTACTTTTCAAAAAACACCACAGGAAAAAACTAACGGTTTTAAATCGCCATATCTTGAAGAACTGTGAACAACCCCATTACGCAAGATTCTGTACGAATGTAAACCACTCATGAAAATAATAAAACCTATCTATCTACGCAGGATTATTCGTCCGGAGTACTTTATTCTCAAAACCTGGCTTGCTCTATGGCTTGTGGTACTATGTTATGGGAAATTTAACTCGCATCGATTTTATTCAGGTTTAGCCGAAAATAATTAGAAATCTTGATTCGATAATGCTCGTCATCAACTCTGGAATGAAAATAACAGGGGCCAACGATTTGTTTAGGCCAGAGGCTACCTCAGACAGTCACATATGGCACATGTAATGGCTCTTCCATTCATGGCCAGATAATAATAATAATAATAATAATGATAATAATAATAATAATAATAATAATAATAATAATAATAATAATAATAATAATAATAATAATAATAATAATAATAATAATAATAATAATAATAATAATAATAATAATGAGGACAGATTAAAATTAGCCTCATCGGAATAAATAATTTTCTTCACAAAGTTTCACGGCATCACGCTGCATCATCCCTAAAGCCTATGTGGCTTAATCTTGATTTACTGCGTCAGCTTAATCTTATATGGATACATCACTAGATCCGACCTCAAAATAGGCTATGTTGAAGAGCACGCAACACCCGTTTATTGAGGACGTCTCAGAACTGATCTTTCAGGACATCGATTGTTCCGTGCGGAACAATCAATTTTCAGCCGAAAATTGACGGCGACATTTTCAGCCAAAGGTGCGCTTTGCGGTCTTCCACGGCTCAAAGCACATCATAACCTGAACGAGCGAAACTTTTACGTAAGTCCATGAATCATGTTCTTACAAGGCCGCAGATTCTTGATGCATAATGGAAACTTGTTTGTATATGTATGTATGTATGTATATATATATATATATATATATATATATATATATATATATAATTACGCCCTATGTGATGTTAAGTTCTCCAGAGTGGGGTTTGCGCCGCTTACTTGCAATAAACGTCGCTACAACATCTTTCCCTTGACACGCAACGTGGGGATGCCTTTGCTGCCCTCGTCTCTTCTCTCTGGAAGATGATTCACCACAGTATACCGGTGTGGACTACGTATAACTCGGATTTTTTGGCTCAGATATATATATATATATATATAAATATATATATATATTTTTTTTTTATGGGACCGTCTTCTCCGGACGGCAAATTTATTTAAGTTCAATAACTCTTCATTGAGCTTGAAATTTCCATTATTACATAAATTCAAACAATTATAACTATTCAGGCAGAAAAGGCTATCGCCCGTGTCTGCCCGCTCTTGTGAGTGTGTCAACATCCTTCATATTGCATAACGGTGTTTAGTAAATTTGTTTTTTATTTATGTTTTAAGTGTGTTGAAGGACTCATCCAAATACACATGATCTTAATACATCCGGTGAAATTAAACAAATCTGTTGTTTAAGTTTGGTTTTGCATTCATTTGTAGATAATTCTAATACACATATAAACAGATGAGGCAATCTGGCATTTAAGTTTACCAGGCGATAACTGAGCATTGAATAATTTGTCACAAGTCTTGTATATGGGTGTGTTACAACATTGTTTACAGCACTTCTGGTAGGATAAGCATTATTAGAAGTAGCTCCAAACGGTGTACGGTTCCTGCTATAGTGTGTCACAATGCTAAATATGTATATTCCATAAAAGTGCAATATATTTTTATCTCTCCATATGTCCTCAGTGGTTGTCCTATAGGCCAATCCAAATACATTTCGTATGCATCTTTTCTGGAGAGTTACTATTGGTTTGACATTCGACTTAAATGAAGCACCGTATAACAAAACACCATATTTTAAGTGTGAAAAAATAAATGCATAATACACGTTTTTCTTAAATTCAAGGGAGGCAATATGTCGTAACTTATGCAAAAGTAAAGCACCTGTCCTAAGTTTGTTTATCATATGTTTAATATGAACTTCCCATTTGATGTTATTCTGGAACGTCAGACCAAGGTATTTATAGTCGTGTACCTCACCAATTATAGGACAATTACAGTTTGCCTCAAGAACTAAGCTCGAGCCGGCAACAGAGTCGAAGCACAGCCTGGTATCATTACATCCGTTTAACGGCAGGTTTTCGACTTTCGTATTAGCATAACAACCTAAGGAAGCACATGAGTGGCAGGTAATGTTGAGTGGTGTTCAGCAGCGTACCCCATCTTGATTTTCATAATTTCGTCTTCTTACATTAGACATAGATTGTTGATTCGCAACCAGAGATTAAATCCTCGCCATAGTACTTGTTACCTTTTCTATAGCTCATTTCTGGTATCACTCTCAATAAGAATGCATGTATCATCCGCGAACTGAACTATTTCACATCATTACAAAATGAGTGTATATCGTTAATATTTTTTCCGTTCTGGGACCAACACTGTTTAATATATACATTAACGAATAGGGATATATATATATATATATATATATATATTATAAATATATATATTATATATATATAATATATATATATATATATATATATATATATATATATATATATATATATATATATATATAAATATATATATATATATATATATCTATATATATATATATATATATATATATATAAATATATACGGTGTGTTCAAAACGTATCGCGACTTTTGAATTTTCGCGGGTTACGTATATTCGAATTTCGATTTTTGTGGCGTTATGTTGGTACTCATGTCTCTCACTTATGCCGACAAGCTCGGCCATTTTGAATGTTCACTTAATTGTTGACAGCTGCTTTGCTTGCACGTGTTTTGGATCGTCTTCGATTTTTACCTATTCAAAAAAATGGATCAAAGAACCTGTATCAAATTGTGTGTGAAAAACGAAATTAAGTGCGCGGATGCATTCCGAATGTTGACTGTGGCATACGGAAAAGCTACCTTGGACCGAAGCAACGTTTATCGGTGGTACAAAATGTTCTCAGAAGGCCGAGAAGATGTGAACGACGAAGAAGTGTGAAGACGTGCCGGACGCCCGAGCACTTCAACAACAGACGAAAAAATTAATGAAGTGGAGAAAATGGTATTGGCCAATCGTCGAATCACCGTTAGAGAAGTTGCTGAGGACCTAAACATATCGATTGGCTCGTGCCATTCGATTTTTATCAATGATTTGGGCATGAGACGGGTCGCCGCGAAATTCGAACCAAAATCGCTCAATTGCGACCAAAAACAGCATCGCATGAACATTGCTAATGAGATGTTGGACTCTGTCCGCGACGACCCAAATTTGCTCCAGAGGGTCATAACTGGTGACGAATCGTGGGTTTATGGTTATGACGTGGAAACCAAAGCTCAATCATCTCAATGGAAGCTGCCGCACGAACCATGACCGAAAAAAGCGCGCCAAGTTCGGTCGAATGTGAAAGTTTTGCTGACAGTTTTCTTCGATTGCAGGGGCGTGGTGCATCATGAGTTCTTGCCACAGGGTAGAACGGTCAATAAGGGATATTACCTGCAAGTTATGCGAAATTTGCGCGAAGCAATCCGCCAGAAACGCCCGGATTTGTGGAAGAACAAAAATTGGCTTTTGCACCACGATAACGCCCCTGCTCACACATCGTTGCTTGTGCGCGAGTTTTTGGCCAAAAACAACACACTAATGATGCCGCAGCCACCGTATTCCCCAGATCTGGCCCCCTGTGACTTTTTCTTGTTCCCTAAACTGAAGAGGCCCATGAAAGGACGACGTTACGCTACGCTTGACGAGATAAAGACGGCATCGAAGGAGGAGCTGAACAAGATAAAAAAAAATGTTTTTTTGAAGTGCTTCGAAGATTGGAAAAACCGTTGGCACAAGTGTATAATATCTCATGGGGATTACTTTGAAGGGGACAAAATAGATATTCATGAATAAATGAATAATTTTTGAAAAAACACAAAAGTCGCGATACGTTTTGAACACCATATGTATATATATAATTGCGCGTACTATAGGGCGATTGAGCCTGCACTCATTACTTTACCCATTAGTAAAGGAACACACCATTCTAACATTGTATGTTTGACGACTCAATAGTCGTCAACTGTAGGCGCTAAACATCTGAGAAAAGAAAATATCTCCTAAGCTATGTGCTTTTAAGATTGTTGAAATGGGGCCTCTTTGCATTGCATTTTAGAAGGAGAACTTTAGGGAGTATAATGAGAACGGCATGTTTTTCGCAGTTTTGATCATCATACAGCGGATGGTGCACATCCGTCCGGCGGAATAATTTTTTTTTCTTGTTTTTTTTTTTAGATTTTTCGTAAGGCTATTGCCCATGTACGGTTTTTCATGTCATGGCTACTTTTAATCCACTCCGGCATTTACCTTGTCTAAATTGGAAACCATGCAAACCGATTTAGGAGTGGCCGGTCTGGGTCTCGAACCCAGTACTCCCGAATGCAAGACAAAGGCTTTGCCACTAAGCCATCTTGCTCGGTGATATATTGCATATATGTATGTGCTTCTTTTTCTACCTTCACCAGATTTCTCAATATACGTAGCTCGTTAGTTAGACGTTACGGTTAATGAATGCTGGTTTAGAATTTAAATAGTAATCTAGAATAGCAAGAAGGAATGATAAATGTTACTAGTCGCCTACAGCGTATGTACCTGAAATGGATCTCGGCCGCTTGTGTTCATCGGTTGATTTATGTAGCTCATTTGTAGCCTTGAAGGGTTGGCATTGTACCTTACGAGAAAGCGCTTTTCTTCTCGAAAAGAAGACGCGGTGTACAAATACTAGAATGTCTAGGATTAAAATTTCGCTCCTGGAGACGAAAATTTCGGTTCTCGCCTTGCCGACTAAACGTTGACGCATCAGTATTGTGAGTAAAGACACTTTCACTTCTGATTACTGCGAGCTCTGGGACTTGTGTAGAGGGTCATAAGCATTTACCCAAACCTCTTCACCTGCGACGAGCCTCGAGAACAAAACTATTTGCCTGCCAATAGGCTGAAGAAAGCTTGTCATGTGTGTGAACGAGAGAATTTCTAGCGACTTCAATTGTTGTTGTTGTTGCATAAAGCCAAACAGGCTGAAGCATGAAAAAGATAATGTTGTCCTTTTACACATATTGCTTATTTTTGTTTACAAAAACTTAAGCATTGTAAAATTGCGGTTTCATAAATAAATCTTAAATTTTAAATCGCAAAATGGAAAGAAGTCCTTGTCTAATTCTACCGGAAATTTTGGAGACAGAAAGGCTCACGCCCCTTTTTTTGTTCTGCGTCAAATCACGAAGTATCCATGAACCAGATTTTTTGGTGAGTCCTAGGTGGAGAACGACACAGCATCCATTCTGTGAGTTAAATATTAACTCACACTCTGCTACGCGGGAAATTGCAAAACATTGTTAGGTCCCAAGGCTTACAACTCTGTTGAGTCTTATCCCGTGTATGAAATCGGTTGGCTGCCCTTGGAGCCAATAAAACCTAGTGTAGCTCCCCATTCATCAATGTAACGCCCATACCATTGTCGACGTGATGGAATGATTGAAACAACCGGCAGCTATCGATTCCGGCGCGGCATATATATAGGGCTACAAAAAAGTTTTTTTCGGTTTTGTCCGTAGAGAATCATTAAAAAAAACCTTCATGCAATCCTTCTTGCAATTTGGGTTCAAGTTTAGTTTGCATTAAGAAAGTAAGTGGAGCGACACTCCACTGTCTACTGGGAACGTGTGCACGGGTTCAAGTTATGATAACTTAAAATTATGTCGTAGTGCAATCGGTCGCTATTATTTGAAACTTAAGCGTGCTTTTTATATATATATATATATATAAATATATATATATATATATATATATATATATATATATATAAATGTATATATATATATACCTCAAAACTACTTATGCGTTACCAAGAACGGAGTCCTTCGAGAATCGTCTGAGTGATGATATAAGTTTACGGATGTTATTTAACGTTCTTTATGAGACTAGAGCCGTGTCCACTAACTACTGGAAGGTTTCATGTTATAAAAATAGGTACTTTGTTACCGAATTTGCAATGCATGCATTTCGTATGAAATCATGTATGCAAAATAGGATTTATTAAGTATCGACGGGGTGCGAATGCAAGCTATGTGGATAATCGTATGATCTGTATCATCTATAACAGTGTACAAGACCGATATCGCTAAGAAAAGATGTTCGCTGATGTAGAAAAGCTGTACTACAAATTTATATAAACAACATATGGTCATAAAAAGAACATATGGCCATAGAACAGCCTATGTTGTAACCCTTGTCAATCTTAATTAAAAAACGCTATACATATAATCTTACTTTGACCATATCAACATTAAAATCAAAATTGTCACGTCACATCCTTTCCGGACTAAAAAGTCGGCTGTCAGGAACATTCTCCGGGCATGCCATATCCCCTTGGAATGCCTGATTACTTCGGGCGTTTACTAATCACCGAATTAACTCGCCGTCATCAGTATTAATTTACTTTTCAGCCTCTAGCGTTGTACGGGTTTGGCGACTTGAGGAAGGATCCTTCTGAAACTCGTTCTTCATGGCGGTGAGGAGCGCCGGTTGACAGAAAATGTCGACTCCAGTCTTTGCCATAGCTTTAGCGGCGGTCAGCGTGTTTCGCTGAGCCTCGTCGGTGGCTGCGGCTCTAGTGAACTCCTGCGGAACACAATTGAGCAGCATATGAATGAACGTGCTAGGCAAGCAAAATTGTCTACGGTGCGGTTGCCAGAGGAGTGGCAAATCTAGACTAAAAGTCTTCATCTTGATAAGGGACTAGTTATATATATATATATATATATACAGGGCCATTCATATTGTTGTGCACGCATTTCGAGGTTTGATAGAACTCGGCAAGAAAATAAGTTTTCTTTATGGAGGGAAAACGTGGAAACGTCTTGTTTAGGAGAGAGAGTGAAGTTTATAAAAGTAGTTTTTCTGCCTTTTTTCCTACATAGTTGTGCGAAATCTCTGTTTGCGGGAGAACCAGTCAACGCATGAAGGAAAATTCTGCATAACGGAAGACACTTCACTAGCTTGCGTAGCAAAAAGCTAATACCCAGATTGAGGAAAGTCATGAAAAGTCGATATTTTACGTTAACGCCTTTTCATGAAAAATCGTAAAATTTTTCCATTGCGACCAAAAATGTACGTCCTAAAGACCACTCTCACGCAATAGCAAATTTAATGCCCATCATTTTCGTATCAAGGTGATGGTGCTGCGTTACGTAGTTGTCAAGTCACTAAGCTTTTTCGACAGTCATATCGAAAGCAAAGGCATGCATATTTCCATAGGGCGTATGAGAAAGTTAGGTACATATTTGGAGGTTTGGTAGAACTCAACAAGAGAATAAATTTTCGTAGTGGAAGGAGGGGACGGAAACGTCTTGGCAAATTTTTACGGTTCTGAACGTGAAAACTTGCACGTAAAACATAACAACTATGACTGTCGAAAAAGCTCAGTGACTTGACAACTACGTAACGCAGCACCATCACCTTGATACGAAAATGATGGGCATTAAATTTGCTATTGCGTGAGAGTGGTCTTTCGGACGTACATCTTTGGTCGCAATAGAAAAATGTTACGATTTTTCATGGAAAGGCGTTAACGTAAAATATCGACTTTTCATGACTTTCCTTAATCTGGGTATTAGCTTTTTGCTACGCAAGCTAGTGAAGTGTGCAGCATTTTCCTCCGAACACGCCGGTGTAATCGGTTCCTTCATGCGTTGACTGGTTCTCTCGCAAACAGAGATTTCGCACAACTATGTAGGAAAAAGAAGACAGAAAAACTACTTTTATAAACTTCACTCTCTCTCCTAAACAAGACGTTTCCACGTCTTCCCTCCATAGGGAAAACTTATTTTCTTGCCGAGTCCTATCAAACCTCGAAATGCGTGCACAACAATATGAATGACCCTGTATATGCCCTTTAAAGCCAGTTTGAATCAGTCAAACGTTATAATCTTAGGACTGCGTCCATTTGCCCATATACCACAATCTCACAAGCATACAGGATACAATTGGCAGCAGCGTCAGGTATGACTGGCATTAGAACGCGCCTCCGAACTATCACCTTTGCCTACATGTTGCATAGCTACACAGCGCTTTCGGGCGCACGCTTTTCGTCCCCACATAACCAACATCATGCGGAAACACCGGAGTCGGCGTTAGTATTATCAGTATATCTAGACGACTTGATTCTAAGTGTACGTTTTTCAGTGCCAATGGTTTTGACAGTAGTGATATACGACTTCATAGTGCAATGAAATAAGGTCTAAACCACTGTACCTTCATGAACGTGTGCTATGGCTCTAAGATGACCCCGTCAGGAACTCATGCACCATCCCTCTGGACTAGATCATTGATTACATTGATTTTACAAAATAAGCGTGCATTTATACGCTTGATTGGCTTGACTACGTATAGACGTGCGTAAACGTCGTTGCGTTTACGTAGATGGATGCGGATGTTCCTGTCCGATCATCATTGTCTCGTGTGGCCTAATGCTTCATCTACGCTTTCCAACAGCCCAACAAATCTAGAGCTTTACGCGCAACTTGTTCTTGATTCAGTTGCTTGAATGCACTAAAGGATTTCTTAGTCTTCAGATCTACGGCGTTTCCATACCCAATTAACAACGCATGGGCGTTTTCTATGGAAAACTGACATTGCCCTGCATAATTGATTGTACTGCAGACGCTTGTTTCATACATCAGTGAAACCAAAACGAGACGAACGCTGTTGGAAAAAAATTATATATATATTTATATATACGATCAACTTACCTTTGAATGGTTCGGCCCCTGTGAATCGATATGAAAGATGGGATGAATAGTTGGTACAGTCATTGACACGTTGCCAATATCCGAGGACGCTACAAACGATCCTTGCTTTTTTGGATCTTCGAAGCTCATGCCTAAAAAATATTGTATATAGTACGTCAGTTGCGCTCTTTATATATATATATATATAACTTCCCGAAATGCAGAGAGCTGAACGAGCAAATAAGACAAGGTGTACACTTCCTAACTTCTACACACGAACTACCTAGAGTTTCCCCAACAGTATTTGTGACAGCATGGCCATGAACTCTTAGCGGTATGACTTATCGTCTATTCTCAATGTGCATTGCTCAGAAAAAATTCGACCAACAACAGGTATCGAACCGGCGACGCCCCGACAAATGACAACTATGATTAAATGCTTCAGCCCCATAGACCACGCCACCACTAAAGTTATACCACAAATATCCCGGTCGTGTAGGTTAGGGGATCACCAGGTTTTTAGTGGGTTTAAGAGACTCACACTACACAGACCAAAGGGTGTGTATTATGCAATATTGTTCCTGGCTCTCTGTAAAAAAAACACGCCACCAAACATATATAGACATATTTTTTTTATGGGAGGTTTCGGGGGAATATATAATGCACATGCGTCGCTCGTAGCTGTCAGCAACTAGTATGGGACCCACAAACCCACTAAATGCGTATTGTCCTTCACCCCACCCTCCTCCTGCGGGTCCGAAGTTGCGTAGCCCTTTGTCGACAGTCTACATACGCATCTACCCATAATCTATCAACCTATTGACAGTGCCGTACCAGCGGACTCGCAGTGTTGCTGGTAGCATCGGCCAAGCACGGAGTTGCTCTTCAGAGGCAGATATCGAGGATAGGCTTGCGAGATTTCGGCGTCGGTGTTACTGAGCAGGGCGCCAGCCTTCACGCAGTGCTCGACGCGACAGCCGAGCTCGTCGAGTTCGTCGAGTGTCGGAGCCCGGTACATGATCGACAACGACGCGTATTCGGGCACCACGTTGGCCGCTGTCCCGCCATTGGTGATGACAGCTGATGATCGCCGAGTTGTAACATGTAACAATAGCCAACGGGTAGGTGATTAGGTGATGACGTGAGAGGCCGCTAATCGGCTTGCCGCGTCTCCCGTTGTCTTAAGCGGTCAAACACCTTTCGGGCTGAACCTCAGCCAAGATTTAACGTCTACGGGACTGCTTTTTGCAATGCTTCATAGACCGAACCCCATCAATACAAATGTGCAACGGTGGGGCTCGGGCCAGCGCACCGATGTGTCTTCTTCGATCGCGAGGCGCAGGCGGAATGCACCGCGCCACTGGGCTCGACGTTTTAAGCGGTTAGGTTAGTAATAATGAACAAACTAGGTGGTCCCAACGGGCAGGCTAATGAAGCGCACTAACGGGTAGGCGCAATTAAGCGCGCTAAGTAGGCACAATTAAAAGAGCTAATTAGATGCTAGACAGGCAAAATACATCCTGCGTGCGTCACCATGTCGATGTCGATTGTGGGCTATAATCATCGATCAGTGCTATATATGCACCGTATCGTGAATTAACCGTTAACCGTCAGCTGGGTGTCGATAAACAGTCATAGAGCACGGTGTATGTAATAGACAGTGTGGGCAACGACTGACAGAACAGTAAGGATAGAAATTGGCATAAGTAGTTAACCCGTTCGGCTATTCACTTTATGCCATATATCACATGCAAGCACTTGATCTACACATGTATATTTCATTTTGTACTGATTCTACATTGTCAACTTATATATATATATATATATATATATCTCAAGAAGAAATGTGTTTCATGCACTCACCATGTACTCTGCATTTGGGCTTGATATGCTGGCGTAACATGGCTAGACCATTATAGCAGGTAACAGCGCCGTCCAGAGCATTTTTGCCCTCCCACGGAAATCCGGCAGCATGCGCTGCTCGGCCGCGAAACTCAGCCAACAGAACTTGGACCCCAATGAAAAACGGATGTGTTTCTGAAGTAGAAAATAGACAAGACGAATCGGACCCGTACAACGGATTGAGATTATGAAGCACGACCAAAGCGCTATCCTGCTATCGCGCTGTGTATGCAACTATGCACTTTACATACATGGCCGTGGCTCAGTAGGTTCCCATAGGGTAGTACGTGTATAAGCTGGTGGTTAGTATCGAGGGTAGTTCAGTAGAGTTTCTGCTTAGCATCTAATGTAAGCGCAACGAGGACGATCGGACAAAATCGGAATTTACAAAGGGTTTTGACGGGAGCGGTCAGCTTGCAGGGACGCTTCTGATAAACTAGCTACTACAGGTTTCGGGATGCGCCCCCATAGTAAGCGTAAAGAAGTGTTGATACAAAACATGCTGAACATCCGCGGGGCTAAAGAGAAGAAAAGAAGAAAACTCGTAATGGCAATTTTGAAGTTGATCTTTAGCCCGGAGTTGTGTTTTTTTCTGGCACGCCTGCCAGTACAGTCTGCGCTAGTGGAAGCCCTAAACAGAATGTCAATGAAAATGCCTCTGCGCGCTGTGCAGACAAGGCGAACAGCCAAGACAAACCTCCGTTAAGCACGAGACGTGTCAAGAAGAAAAACAAGTGAGGGTCGACTACGTATACATTTCCAAAGGCGCCTGCCTTTTTCTCTGTTAGGGTTTAGTACTAATGATAGAAAACTGAACTGGTAAAGAGTAGAGTTAAGTGGGGGGTGGGTGGGATAGTTTACTACGGGGGCATACGCTAACGTTATTGCGAGTTTAGACGCAAGCGTGGTAAGCAGTCTTGACGCAATACAACAAACAGTTGGCCGCCATGCAGTGCAATGCAGGTACACACGTGCAGCACCGTTTATTGAAGGCGAGTTCAGAATTTCCATCTTTTGGGCAAGAAAAACACAAGCAAATATACCAATCTAAGCCGTTTAAAATTATTGTTGCAGGTAACAAAGAAGAAGAAAACTGGATGGTCGATATCTTCACAGCAAAACTGACTGAAAGAAAAATAAGCAATTACGTGGGAGGCGTAAGGGGGATGGCCAAGAATAGAACGCATCGTGCTGAAGTGCGACGAGCTAGGAGGAGTGAGAATAGTGTCGTTGGCCGAGGCATTAGGTTTCGGTGATAAACCAATATGGCAAGAGATAAATAAAACCAAACGCAGGCAAGGAAAATGACGTAGATTGTAAATAACCATGGGGAAACACCCCGCTAAACCAAACCATTGTGTACTTTGTTAGCAATATAATCATTGTGATAATCCAATTAATAGTATAAATGCAACACAGACAAGAATGTATGCAAAATAAATAAAATGATACCATGGTAGTATTATAAATGTATCCGAAGCTAGTAATATAAATGTATCCGAAGTGTGACATACTGCAGAGCGAGTGCATTTAAATAAAAACATATATTCCACAGGGAATAGTAAACAAAACGTATGGCACTTGGAGTTAGATAAATAGTAATCAGCAAGCAGAATTAGTCGCTAATATATATATATATATATATATATATATATATATATGTATATATATATATATATATATATATATATATATATATATGTATATATATATATATATATATATATATATATATATATATATATATATATATATATATATATATATATATATATATGTATATATATATATATATTACTTTCACAAATACATTCAAAATCGGAGAAACAACATCTAGAGCCATGCAACGTAGTTGCACCCATACACATATGTAGTGAATGCACCCATGCATGCAACGTATATAAACGCACATATCGGAGATCTATTTCGAACCATTGCCAGTATTTGCCGGGTGAACCATCATGGCGCAGTCGATTCCATTGAAAGCACCACGATCGATGAGAAGCTGTTTGCCAGCGCCGGACTCCTCGGCGGGCGTTCCCATGACGACTACCTGGGCAATGGAAAACGTCAACGTTGAGTCAACAGGAGAAAAACAGTTTTTATTTTTTAACTGCATTATGTTCGCGGGCCGAGCCATGTTTGGCATTTTGCACTCAAGAAGGGTATACCAGAAAGGTCATGCAACGGTGTTCCTGTATTTTCTTTTTTAATTTGTGAAATTGAATAATCGCTGATTATCTTTTTTTTTATATATAGTGCAGTAATCGTATTATTCTTATTTTATACTTTAGCTCTCCGATTCAACGCTTCATGAATTGTCCCATATTTAGGAAATTGTAGGTTTGAACTCCAGACTGGTCTTATCACTGAACACCGCATTTGTTTTTTGCAAGTAAACTTTCAATGAGCTCTAGTTTTAAGTGTACACACATCCTAACAAATCAAATCAAATAGTCAAAACATTTTTAAAAACGCCTTTAATAAGACCTTAGTACGATAAGCGTGGGAGGCGTAAGGGGGATGGCCAGGGCCCTTCACACCACGAAAATGTCATTTTAGATCGTTGAGCATACTATAGAGTATAGCTTCGGACACATATCTCTGCGAAGCGTTTGGTTTCCGTTTTAAGAAAAAGTCACAACAATATTCCCCTTATAGTGTTTATTCGGAAAACTTCCATATACTTCTGGCGCCCAAGTACATTTCGAACAGCACAATCGGGTCATTAGCTATCGGTAGCATCGCTAAGGCGAGAATGTAAGCAAACGAAAATTAAGAAAATCGTCTTCTAAGAAGCTATTCATGCATCACAGAGAAATATCGTCTGAAGAAGAGCGCTTAATTACTATAAGTTATTTTTATATTTTTATTCTAAACATTTCAAACATATGAGGATACAACACCATACCATAAATTATTTACCTGTTTTATGTATTTTTTTAAATCTAATTAAAATTTGTCGTTTTACGTTAAAGAGTTGGACTAGTGATAGCTTTCACTGGGCTTTACCTTTCCCTTAACCTGGGGGTTATCGGCTAGGAACGTTTTAATCGCAACGCCAGCAGCAAATCCAGCTTCGGCAATCAGGTTGTGGCCACATGCGTGACCAACATTCGGAAGCGCATCGTATTCACAGATCACACAAACTGTTGTCCCGCCTGCAATATGAAATACAATCCGCTATTTTGAATGACATTGTTTTTCAGAGCAAATGGGCGATCAGATTGACCCTAAGTATTATTGTTATATTAACTAGAATTAATGCTTCCATTGGCGCCGTTTACTAAAAAAACCACACTGATAGTTATGCGATGTACAAGCATAAACTATATATATATATATATATATATATATATATATATATATATATATATATATATATATATATATATATATGCGTCTTTAAATGTTCCCTTATATTCTGGCATATACAAACATTGCACCTGAATGTGTGAACGTCGAGTTTCCAGTACGTGATAGTCACACGAGCATCAGATCCACAGTGACAACAATGAGCAGTTCAAATCGTATTATTATTAGAAATTGTGATGCATGTGCATATTGAAAATAAAAAACCCTTGTTCCAAAAATATAGCATTATTATTTCTAATAACAATTGCACAGACCCTATTTGACCTGCACCGCACACTGAAATACGGTTCTATTCGATACAAGTATGCCAAATTGTAACGTAATAATAGTTCATGTGATAGGTGCGTAACGCTAGTCTGGTGCGTAAGTCTTTAAGACGGCTGAGCTTGGAAACGGCTTAAACGACGAAGACCGTCGCGTTCATAGCATACCCAGTAATCATACGATGTATATATCATTCTACAGTAAAGTCTAATTCAAGAATAGAAGAACCTATATTAGAAATAAGGAATACAAAGACGTAACACGAATTAAAATGCTTTTGAAACTAATATATATATATATATATATATATATATATCGTGTCTATATAAATATATATATATATATATATACATATATTGAGAGAGAGAGAGATGTACGTTCTATATAAATATAAACATATAACGTATTTGTGACATCATGCTCACACCAATCGCGAGCAGTTACGCACCGGGTGTCTTCTCGTAGGCGGCCAGAAACGCGGTGTCGCATCCCAGGTAGTGTTCAGTGACGCTGAAGCCCTCGGCCTTGAGCTTTTGACAAAGAAAGTCGTGGCTCTTGTGCTCCTGGAACGCCAACTCGGGGTTGGCGTGGATGAACGAAGACACCTCGCTGAACTCCTTTGCCCTTGTCGAAAACACCCGCTCGATCGAAGCGTAGTCCTGAGCCGGTGCTGCCATAATGTTGGTCGTTACGTGCGAGGGCCGAGCACCTGACTCATGTCAGCTGCTGCCCAATAATCACTCGTCACTGAACCTGTACGAGAACCAAACAAAACGAATGGAGACGTATATATGTACATTTACTTATACACGTATATTAGGTACTTGGCATTAGTGTGATGCACGATTTTAGGGGGTTGCCGCGGTTTATATGGGATCATTGCTATTATAAACTATTTTATGTTTCTTTATTTCATCATTTGAGTTTAATGTTCTTTCGATTTCCTTTATTTATATATATATATATATATATATATATATATATATATTAGTAACACCCGGGCTGGACAGCAGTGCATTATCACCGGCACCTCGAGAAGCGTTTGCTTCGTGCTGCTGTTGAAAGAAGCAAGTGCAATTAATGTCGATTCGCACTACCTTGAACCCGTTCGACCTCGAAAAACGTCAAGTGCAAAATCATCTCTGAGAACGAGGTCGAGGGTGTCGTTGTAGACATTAAGGATGTTAGTGATGTCATTGCTATGGTCGGCGGTCGACGTAGAAAATACCGAATTAACGCCCCTTGCAAGATTGGCAGCAAGGATCAGTACTCGAACGCATAGATGAAACTATTATGAAAGCGCAATGGGTAGCGGATCATATATATATATATATATATATATATATATATATAATAACATGTACTAACGATAAATATATTCTGTCTTGTGTATGGTATGACCACAGTCATATATATATATATATATATATGAATATATATATACATATACATGATACTTCGTACATGCTTGAGGGCACAGTCGACATGTGCACTCTGTGTAGTCTTCGCGGAAGTTTGTAATCGAACAGACCAGATAATGATAGCCACGAACTATGTATCTGGTATAGAGGTGGCGATTGTCACATGCAAGACCAGACCAGTGTTGAGAGGTATTAAAAATACCTAGGTCTCCAACCACTTGTTCAACTTTATTTTCCCATTTTGGGACCAAAAATTAGAATGATACTTTACGCGGCGGATGTCAACTACAGTCGAATTATGTCAACAACCGGTGCACAGTCTGACATGAGGTATACGAAGGGACGACTTACCCACATTGACAAGCAAAGTACTCATTGTACATTGCGAAACACTACTCAAGCAAATTACAGTTTGTGACGATATATATATATATATATAATTGTAAAGTTTCCCAGGGAAACAATGTCATGCAGGCAGGAGCTGCAGTTAGCCATCTTATAAACAGGGTATTTCTGAATGTTGATTCGTCTCAGACGCAGCACAGTGCTAGGCAACTTAATACTCACAGACGTTAGTCAACACTGATGGAATTAGTACCAAATCAGGATGCTGCTGAACGTTACACTTAATATTATGTGAAGTGAGTCTCGGTGGTGCATGTGACCAGGTGAAGCGTGCCATAGACGCTACATTCGTGTGATTCTTGTGGTAATTTTATCTTGAGGGTTCGTGAGGCTACGAGCAATTATAATAAAACGAGGATAAAACATACCCTCAGTGAAAAACTCTCAGTAAACAGAATACACACACTGCAAATAAAACCACCCGCAACGTCCTCTAAGTACTTCGATAGATCGGTAAAGGTTGTTATTATCGGCGGGTATTAGTCGTCACAGCTGGTATTACACGGTAAATCAAATTGCCTCTGCTACCTCTAATAATAATAATAATCATCATCATCATCATAAAAAGACATGTCATTCAAACTCTTCATCAGCTTCTCTCACCTGGGTTTGATGATCTGTGAACCTTTGTACAATAATTTATAAACGATGCAGAAAAAGCTTAAAACCTATTAATTCTATTCGATACTGCTACCGCTACAGTTTCGCTTTACAACCATTTCCATTGGAACTAGTTTCGTTTAACTTTGACTTGACTACAGTCATTACCAATAGTCTACTCAACACTATTACTCCTACTATTATTATCATCTGCTGCCACCAATCGTACTAACCAGACTCGACAGCAAAATCCTATTTGCTCTCGACTGTCGACTTGAGGTGTTTTTGTCAACTGTGTTGCTGCTGCTGTTGCGGCCGGAAGGAATGTGTTAGCAAAGCAACCGCTGGCAATCAGCTGATGCCAAACCAACAGTTTTTGTCATCGATAGCCCGCCAGGTTAAGCTCGCTAAGCTGCAACAGCACCGACGAATGTGTATCCCCCCTCTCTCTCTCTATATATATATATATATATATATATATATATCGTTTTGACCTGTTCCTATGACCCAACCTCTATTTTGTGCATTCCCAGTAGCAGCATTTTAAGCTAATTTGTGAACTAATGTTGTTCCAGCACACACCATTTTAACATTTTCCCTGAATAAAGGCACACCGTGTATTGTATGACTGAGTGCACATATTTCCTTGAGTGTACGTCGAAAAGGTTATCTGGCTGTGGCTACTGCGGCTATCGCCAGCGCTTTTGGGATTTTATTCGCTGACTGACACCAAGTGCCACCATCTGTCAAACGAACATAATTAGACGCCTTGATTGCAGACAATTCATTCGACAGGCGGTACGTGGTCGCATTGCACGATGCATAAAAACGGGCCTGATATTTTCCTAGACAAGAATGGAATGTGGCAAAAAATAAGGCGCAGCAGAGAAGTAAGCTGGATATCCACGACTGGAAAGGGCCTATAGAAGCGAGTGTGAATCTAGAAGTACGGTGGCAGCCGAGTCGAATAACGTTCCGAAGCAAAGCACAAGCCGTCCGGCGGGAATTAGGGGATGAGGGCCGAAGTTAAATACGTAAACGAAGTAGGGCTGTTGAAGTGCTTTTCCTCCGAGGTGATTCGGGAAGACTGCATACGTGGTAGTCTTCCCGAATCATCGAGAGAACATCGTATTAAGGAAGGTTGAGCTCCAGGACGTTGCAAGCTACCGTTAGGACAAACTAGCGGCCAATCCAGAGAGGGTGGAATCAGGGGAAGCTATAGAAGGTGCGGGACACAGACGAAAACCAGCAATACATTGAGCGTGCCGAGGCCAGAGCCGACCAAAACGAACAGCCCTAGAGAATTGCAGAAGAAAAGGGAGCAATAGCAATGGATGAATGAAACGAATCTTCTCGTCCTACTAAAGACTTGTAAAATACAGAAAAACGCGCACGGGCCACGCGCCAATGTTTGTTTTCGCGCAATATGGCAAATAAAGATGTGCACAAGAAAGCGTAAAAACCTGGGAGCCCGATACTCTCAGCTATTCAGGGCTGCAGAATGGAAATAATGGAGATGGATTGAGAGAAAGACCTAGGAAAAAAGAATCAAAGCGAACGGTAAACATGAGACTTATGATTATCTTACTAAACTGCCGAAATCCAAAATAAACAAACTGTTGCTTACGTGTTGTAATCAACAAATAAACCTAAGGAAATACGCGACACTGCTGTCCTCGACAAAAGATATCAAAATAGATAGATAGGTTATATTATTTTCATAAGCGGTTTACATTTGCACAGAGGTTTACAGTTTCTCAAATCTATTAAAGGCTAGTATGGAGTGTTTATATTGCATGTATTTTTATCATATCATATATTATATAGTCGTTATGATTATTTTTGTGTTTGGCTGATATTAGAGTAAGAAACCTAAATAGTATTGTTTAGCATTTTGTTTGAATATTGTCAAAGAAAAAATTGCGCGCACATCAGGAAGCGCGTTCCAATATGTGGCACTGAAAATTGATATTGAGAAACGAGATTCGCTTCATAAAGCTGCAGCCAAGATGAGAAGTTGTGCATGTGATTTCCCTGTGTCCATGGTTGATGTCGACTGGGAAACATTGAACAGGCTGGGATGAACTCTAATTTAAATTCGTTTAATCTCAGTAACGACAGACATCTCTATTTGCAGAACGTAGGGCAAAATCGTAGAACATCACAAGCCATGGTGACTTCTGAAGTGTCTAAATATATATATATAGCTTTGAACCTCCGATAAACTGCAAAAATCCCATTACTAGATGAGGAAAACTTGCATGCAGCAGGTCACTGCAAGAGGTTGAACATTTACCCATGAGTCCAAACATGGCGCCTTCTTTTAAAGAGTCTACCTATAGACACGCAGTGGAGGACCGCCTGGAAGTTCATAAATGCCGTATATATAATTTTCCTATCGGTGTGGCGGGTTGTGACGTGCCTCAAGACTTGTTGCATCTGCTGTAGTTTGCCGTCCTCGAAGTAACCTTTGGTGTTTTGTCGGAATCTTCTCTGTTGAAGCGGTGCAAAACGTTTTGAGCAAGTGATGTTAAGATCTTACAGAGAACGTTAGCAATGCCTGGAATTCGTAATTCAAACTTCAAACCCCTTACGTTTGAAGGTCGACTGCAGGAGGCTTTTCGGCCACTCCTCGAGGATCGAGCCAGCCCTAACGTGGACATTCGTTATGTTATAAAAGCGCGTTAGATTCAGTCCATAGCAAAAGTAAAATACGCCAGATTGATGGTTGTCTCGAAGCCCTTTGATATTGTAACGAAGTTAGACACAACAACAACACAACAGAACAGCCAACTACGGCGCCGTCGATGATCAACGGCGCCAGAGCACATCAACGAACGTGCATCTCGTCTTACTCGGAACCGTCAACAGCCTCCACATGAAACCGCGCAGCTACATGGCGACGACGTGCATCACCGCCGACCTGTCGCGCCACATCATCATCACCATCAGAAGACCTACGGACCGACCCGCGGCGACGGCACCACCAGAGACAATGCACGTTATGAGAATGCGTGGTTGAACCGACCAATCAGCGAAGAGGACGAGTGGAAATTTCCGTTGCCGAATGTTCGAGAGGATTCGATTCCATCAGTTAACAACATTAATACTACATGAACGCTACGGTGCCGAATGTTCGAGAAGATTCGATTACATCATTTAACATTGTTACTACATGAACGCTACGGCGTACCTTGAGAGAATAAAATAGACCGAAGCAGCATGGCCAACACCCATTCGTTGCCCGGTTCCGCTCGACGCCAGACCTACGTTCCGTGTCGTTACTCATTGCCCTGAATTTCTCGTGCTGTAGCTGCCGCCCGGCTGAGCTAACATCCTCAGTGACTCAGCGTAACTAACAACATCGTTACATTTGGTGGAGATGCTTCGATTTCTCTCTACAAACGGGCGGTAACTCGGCCGAGTGACGACGGGCAATGCCAGTGGCCACACGGCAAACAGACCGGACCAAGACACAAGCATCCACGGGATCGACTACGACCGAACCAACAACGGAGAAACAGCGACCGACTACGACCGAACCGGCAACAAGAAGACAGCGACCGACTACGACCGAACCGACAACGGAGAAACAGCGACCGACTACGACCGAACCGACAACGGAGAGACAGCGACCGACTACGACCGAACCGACAACGGAGAAACAGCGACCGACTACGACCGAACCGACAATGGAGAAACAGCGACCGACTACGACCGAACCGACAATGGAGAAACAGCGACCGACTACGACCGAACCGACAATGGAGAAACAGCGACCGACTACGACCGAACCGACAACGGAGAAACAGCGACCGACTACGACCGAACCGACAATGGAGAAACAGCGACCGACTACGACCGAACCGACAATGGAGAAACAGCGACCGACTACGACCGAACCGACAATGGAGAAACAGCGACCGACTACGACCGAACCGACAACGGAGAAACAGCGACCGATTACGACCGAACCGACAACGGAGAGACAGCGACCGACTACGACCGGGCCCTCACCAAGACAGCAAGTAACCATGACCAACGACAACGACACCACCGGCCAACCTGCGCCCAGCGCATGACCCTGAGGATGGGGCCCCAGGACGGCTAGCCTCAGCCGGGACAGCCGTCGTTCCTCAGACCCATATTCGCGCCGCAGATGGCACTGCGCTTCGACGGAACATCAGCGACACGGGCCCGCGAGTGGCTGAGAGGGTTCGAAAAGACGGCGGAGATGAACGAGTACAACGACGAACAAAAGGCACGTGGAGCGTCGTGGTCGTTGGACAAAGCGGCCGCCGACTGGTGGGACGCCATCCCAAGAGACACTAGGCCGAAGACATGGACTGAATTTCAACAAGACTTCCTAACAAGGTTCGGCGACCACGGAACAATGGCCGTGATCGCGGAGGAAAAATTGAAACGACTGAACCAGGACCAAGATACACCGTTCATCGCACACACCTGGAGCAGGTACAGCGCTTGTGCCGAGATGTCGACAGCCCAGCATGACAGATGCAGTGGTACTGCGCTGGTTCTTACGAACAATGCGGGCAGACTACAGGCCGGCCTGTATTCTAGCGCAGCTGAAGAACATTCCGACCGCTCGAGGAGTGTGCCACGACATTGACGCTATCGAGCCATTTGCCGTCCGACCGACCTGTAGCCGACCAACACCCAGCCGACCGAGCTCTCCGCACGACCAACCGACATCACCGCGCAGCCAGTCAACGTATAACCGACCAGCACCATACACAGCGACGCCTCATTTTTTTGGCGAGCGCCGCGATCCAAGCGGAACAATTCTATGCAACTGGTGCAACTACCCGGGCCACAACATCGAAGAGTGCCGCAACCGAGAGAGAGGGTTTCCACCACGCAGAGGCGCGCCGCCGACACACTGGAACCCACCAAGCCGTTTCCGACCGGACCACCAAAACTGACCTACAGACTACCAGAACCGACCTACGGACCGACTACGGAACTACAACGAAATAGAGTCCGCATCACCGTCGCATCACCCGCATCACCGTGGTCGTCAGTGTGTGAAATGTGTGATGTTTGGTGTGTTGTGTTGTGACTGTGGGGTGGGGGTCATTGAGTGTTGAGTACTGGAAGGTGCCTAATGATGGTCGATTGGATTGGAGGTTGATGGTGGCCAGATATGTGCGTAGAAAGTCTTCTCCTAGAACTATCTGTTCGTTGAGAGACTCAATAATAACAAAGTCGTATGGTAGTGTTGGTTTATTGTCGTTAATACTAATAATCAGGGAGCATGTCCCCTTAGTACGCATCGGTGTGCCACCTGCCGCTAAGATGTGCGGCGCACCCTCCGCGAAGGTCACCTTCCGACCCGGCACGATGGCGGCACTGATGACGGAGATGTCTGCTCCTCATAAATCCACCAGCGCCACCACCACGCCTAGGCCGGCGACGGTGATGCGGACTCTATTTCGTTGTAGTTCTGTAGTCGGTCCGTAGGTCGGTTCTGGTAGTCTGTAGGTCAGTTTTGGTGGTCCGGTCGGAAACGGCTTGGTGGGTTCCAGTGTGTCGGCGGCGCGCCTCTGCGTGGTGGAAACCCTCTCTCTCGGTTGCGGCACTCTTCGATGTTGTGGCCCGGGTAGTTGCACCAGTTGCATAGAATTGTTCCGCTTGGATCGCGGCGCTCGCCAAAAAAATGAGGCATCGCTGTGTATGGTGCTGGTCGGTTATACGTTGACTGGCTGCGCGGTGATGTCGGTTGGTCGTGCGGAGAGCTCGGTCGGCTGGGTGTTGGTCGGCTACAGGTCGGTCGGACGGCAAATGGCTCGATAGCGTCAATGTCGTGGCACACTCCTCGAGCGGTCGGAATGTTCTTCAGCTGCGCTAGAATACAGGCCGGCCTGTAGTCTGCCCGCATTGTTCGTAAGAACCAGCGCAGTACCACTGCATCTGTCATGCTGGGCTGTCGACATCTCGGCACAAGCGCTGTACCTGCTCCAGGTGTGTGCGATGAACGGTGTATCTTGGTCCTGGTTCAGTCGTTTCAATTTTTCCTCTGCGATCACGGCCATTGTTCCGTGGTCGCCGAACCTTGCTAGGAACTCTTGTTGAAATTCAGTCCATGTCTTCGGCCTAGTGTCTCTTGGGATGGCTGGTCGGCTTTCTGGCGCCGTTGATCATCGACGGCGCCGTAGTTGGCTGTTCTGTTGTGTTGTTGTTGTGTCTAACTTCGTTACAAGTTACGAGTAATATCCTAGTGCACACGTTTGCGGGAGACAATTGTAGCTCCATTTGCATTCTTAATACTTCGTTACAATATAACATAAACACATTCACCCAGCGCGGGTGATAATAAAATAAATTAAATCAATAAAGGCGCGTTAGCATAGAGCATATTATGCTTAAGTTTGCTTTCAAATGCTTATATATATATATATTTAATATGCAGAGTCACGGAGTGAACGGTGAGGTGGAAGAAGCCCGGCTGGTAGGTCCGTCAAGGCTAATCCGAGACATTTACATGCCTTAACAATAACTCAATAATGTAATTTATTAAAACCAATAATAATAAGTTATTTATTCTGCACCTTCCCCTTTGCCTATGGTTGCAAAGGCAGCAAGACTACGGACTTCCGAAGAACGAATGTCCGTAGAGTCCCCAATAAATGCATACTTCCGACACTTATTTGAAGTGGATGTGCCGTGGATGACCATTAAGGGTGCTAAAAGGGTCAGCAACGGAAGCGTTGCCGACGAGTCACCTCCCAGTCTCAAAGGCTTCCCTTCTTTCAGGGTCATTCCGTCAGGTCGGCGCCTGCGTGCAGTGACCCGCGGGCGGGAGGACAAAAGAATCAGAAGACCTTAGAGCCCGGGCCAGGGTATCATTAAGAGTAGCTTATCTCGACCTACGGCCTAAGCTGCGTATGCAGGATAAGCCGTGGTGATCTAAACGTGAGACCTTCTCGCCACAACGGCTGCACTCATGTTTCATTGACTAATGGGGTTCCAAGCCGAAGACCGACACAAATCCTAACGGTGAACTCCTCTATAAAGGGACTTCATCATTTCATTACTTAATGTTACTTAATTCTTCTTAAATCCGCGATTGAGATCTCTCAACCCCAACCTATATGCGACTTCCCTCGGAAAGGCAGGAGTGGTATCGTTATTTCAGGATTCGGTAGAGAGGAGGCATATTCGAATTCGCTTGCCCTTGATTTGCGAGAATATCCCATCTTATTTACCTCGTCTGTACATCTAGCCACATCATGCCGTTTACATACTGGATTTACACAGACTCCGTCGTAGAGAGACTCTTAGTCATTAGCCACAGCGTTACCATACTAGAGTAACACAAGCTCCTCCCTACAGCAAATAAACATAGTCGCAGAACAGTGCCCAGCCGGATCATCAACCCACACGATTAACGAGCTCAGGGACTACCCAGTTTTGAGCCCACCCGGTGAATAATGGGGCCGCATGTTCAGACCACCCAGTTGATGAGCCAACAATAAAACTCAAAGCTAAATAAGTCTCTTCAACTGATTTAAAACGGACGAGCAAGGCATTCTGATTTGTGTAGTTTTAGGTACATTGCTTTATGTGTATAATAAATCCCTGACGAGACTTGTTTCACCGCCAAAATCGCCTTAACTTACCTGCAGTAAACTACAGGTGTCGGGCTGCAATAAGACGGGAATGGTCATATTCTGCGTTCTAGTATTAAAAGCGCTCGGAAACAGTAACACATGATCAATCAGCGCGAAATGGCAAAGCGCAGCAGAGAAAACAGCTTGTCTACAAGGTATATATCCAAATCAGTCCGTGTAGCCTAGTGCGGAACATAGACGGCAGCCAATCAAGCCGTATTTTGGGGAAGAAGTTTGTTACGGTGCTACTGGAATAGGAAGCGTCCTCTATCGGGTGTTGCCGGTTCCATCTCTATAGTTGATCGAATTTTCTTTGAGCGATGCGCATTGAGAATAGTTGAGTCAGCAAACCGTCTCGGGATCGCAAGCGTACAGGGACCTTGACCGGCCAGTAAATCGGTAGCTGCTTCTCTGCCCATTGGAAGGTTGATCGGTTTTGGCGGTCGCCTGAGCGACTCTTACATTGTAAGCAAAATTCCTCCCGTGTTTAGCGAGGGCGGCATCTACGATCTACCACTAATGGGCTAGTTTGGGAAAGTTAGGTCGAGTGAGAGAAGTCGGCACAACCTGTGTTTTTTGTGCAACGCTAACGAATCAATCAAGTCTCAGGTTACGCCAACTATATAAATATTATTACTATCTATTACTACACTGAGATTTAACATCTAGCTGACATCTCCAGAAGCAGATTCACTGACATTAGGCAGGTAGCAGGTTGTTACGCTTAATGAAAAAGCACACACACACACATTAAAAGCACTTAAGTGGAGCACATAGCACATGTTTATTCTTTACAATTGGGACAATCATGCACGCAAAAGGTTCACGAGACCACCATCTGTTATGTGCGTCTCGGCGTTTTATCATCTCCATCACTTACTTTCTATCTCTCTCTCTTTTTTCCTCCGCTTTCCTAGCGAGCATAATAATCCTAATAATCGTATCTACATCACAAAAATGGTCTTTACTTGTCAGCACCCCTTCGATGACAGTTCTTCGATTGCCAATCACTTTATACAAAACAACGCAAGATGGCATTTAAATAGCTAAATGCGTCAATAGCCATCTCAATTTTCTCTCAGTTTACGCATGCCAATTTACTGTAATAACATTACTAATATACTAGGAAGTCAACCTGTTTTTTAGGGTCGCGGACAGATAAAAGTGACCCAAACTTCTCGGCTGGAACTTTCCGTTACGCTTTTTGTTGGGACGGCCTCCGCTGCCTGACGTCGGGCGGAACATACTCCTCGACCTTTTCTTCTTTTACCGCTTCTTTTTCAACCTCCGCTAAGATCATCTCGATCTTGTTCCAACTGCGAGAGCAAAA
Organism: Dermanyssus gallinae; assembly: GCA_003439945.1. Taxonomy (NCBI): domain Eukaryota; kingdom Metazoa; phylum Arthropoda; class Arachnida; order Mesostigmata; family Dermanyssidae; genus Dermanyssus; species Dermanyssus gallinae. The sequence goes on from QVRM01005255.1 coordinate 37,648, forward strand.
TGCATAGAAAAAAGCGAAAGTCGATATCGCGTTAGTTAGCCACGAATCGAATGTGTCTCTTTCTTTCTCCAGAGCCAGTACCCAGTACAGTGTACTGGCGGCGCGGGGTTTGAGATGAATGGTGAAAGTGGTAAAGAAGACGTCGTCACCAAATCCGCGTCGTGAGAATCTCTTTAGCCCACCGCTCTCATGTTTAGAAATAGTGATCTAGTCAACTCCGCTAAACCCAGCCAAGTACGAAGCTTCTTCGTTCTAAGCTCACTGACCCCGGCAGGTGATGACTTAACAATATGCGATCGACAACTGCTCGGATTGCCTGTATTTCGGGCGGGTCACAGGATGGACCATCGTCTTGATGTGAGAGATTATAAAGTGCGCCTGGGCGCTTACCACTCATCGGCCCATTTAGGTGTAAGTTTTGCTTTCGGACATCTTTATCGGCATCGCATTTTGTTCGCACATACTAAAAAGTGTGCGACCTCACCAACGACTCGACGCTTATAACAACAGTACGACCCCGCAGAAGCGGTCAATAAGAAACAAAACAATGAGGGCCGAAGACACCTTTAACAAGATCTGCAATAGCAACTGTGTATAGTGCAAAAAGTGCCAAATATAACGTGCGCATACAGATTTCTATCTGAACGTATTTGACGGCTACTACTGATGTATTTAAACAAGCTTACTTTTCAAACGCGTAGTAGAGTTCTTCTTTTTCGACCAGTTCCTTTTTCTTAGCGCGAAGCGCTTCAATGCGCTGTTTTCGGTCCCGGGCGGCCTGCTGAGCAGCGAGAGCATCTGACCTTCCCTTGACAAATTGAAGAAACCGTGCCCTTCAAAGTGCGGCGAGTAAGAACCATACACACATCGACACAAGAGAGATGAAAAACGAGTACTTGACACTACCGGAACACTAAGCCTGGTCTAAACAAAACGGTCGCTAGGCACATTGGCTTAGCTAATTTTCTTTATATGTGTAACATATATATATATATATATATAGCCTCCCAGAAATACTTGAAGATCGATAAAGAATTGTAGAACTCGTTAACATAAATATTTTTCTCAATAGAACGTGGTCTCTGGAAAGTTTTGTTTCGAGGTGAGAGTGGTATTACTAAATTCGTGACACTGGTGTTATTGCCAGACATAAAAGCATACAATATGCGATTGCAAGACAGCCAGTTCTCTTATACAGAGACTAGGCATTGTCGTGTTCTTGAAAATTCGGCTTTTTCTGAAGAGCATATAACGGACAGAAGATGCGGCATGGTCATTTAGAGGATCATTCGTAAAAAATGAAGATATTTTATTAGCTTTCACGCCCACTACCTCAAAATAATAACCCTGCGACCATTCACAGCACAGCAGAGAACTCTGGTTGCAGAGTAATTTAGGTTTTCCAGCGGTCATGTTGAGATTGAATGTATGCATAAATTATCTCCCCCATCAGATAAATAAATATCGTTATTAGAAACAACGTCCTTAAAATGTGTTTAATCCTAGGCCATTTATGCATGCCCTCAATCTCGACATGCGCGCCGAACAATCTTACTTACTTCGCAATCACGGCTCGAATTGCCATATATCTGATAACAAAATTAAAGTGTTAATTTTGAGTGCTGCGAATCACCGTAGGGTTATAATTTTGAAGTATTGGGCGTAAAAGCTAATAGAAATTTTAATTTTATTTTCTAAACGACCATGTCGCATCTTCTGGCCGGCGATATATGCTCATAAAAAAGCAGCATTTTCTCACGAACACGACGATGGCACATGAGTGGTTGTCTTGCTGTTGCACATTTTGCGCTCCTATGTCACTAATAGCACCAATGACATGGAATTTAGTAATATCGCTCTCACTCCGAACCAAGACTTCTGAGAGACCTCGAGATCTAGATCAATCTTCATTATTTTTTCTAGGAGGCCCTATAAGTAATATATATTTTTTATGTTATATGTAGAACGTTCACGCAGTCAATAGAGCGGGCAGACACGGGTCTTTTCAGCGAAATGCCCTTAATTGTTACAATTGCTGTAAAAAAGTGGAATTAAGGATATTTTAAGCTCAATGAGGAATTACTGAATTTAACTAAATTTGCCGTCCGGAGAAGACGGTCCCATTGAAAAAACATATGTACTCTGTATTTAAAGACCATGACGGCTCTCGTCACGAAGCAAGCCAGTAAACGGTACATACTTCTGCTGTTCGATGTCTGCGGCTTCATGTGGAGCGAGATTCTGGGCTTCCTTTTCCAGTAATGACAGCAAACTTGATGCATTCACCTTCAAAATTCAAAACATTTCTTTAAAGAAGTTGCTTTTAATTCATCCTCCGTTCCGTACTGGCTTGGAATTGTCGTGCGGAATATCTTTAATTCACCGAGGACCGGACATGTTGAGATATCTAGGTCTAATTCCCCAACAGTCCCTGTGGCAGCATCATGGCCGCTGACTCTCAGCAGGTACATGGTTTGCCATCTATTTTCAATAAGCACGCTTAAAGCAAATTCGATCAACACCGGGGATAGAACCGGCGACACCCGATTACTGTTTAGCATGACGGGCGCACTAATCCCCTAGACCATGCCGCCACATTTATTCACCTGTCAGCCACATACATAGATACCAGTTTATAATCCGGACTATCCGGCATCCTAATCACTGACCGGAGTTCAGATGCTAATCGTGGGCAAGCTAGGGGAACACTCGCATGCATCTGACGATGCATTTAAATACTATCCACCTTGCTTACTCTACTGGCTACAAGCTTATGTAAGCGTAAGAAAAAAAGGAAAGAAAGTTAAAGTGCATGAACATCAAATTAAACCCGACGGGATTTCAATCAATCTACCACCACACCATATTCGAACAAACCTTGATCTTGTCAAGTTGCTCGCCAACCCAGTCGGGAACGGCGGCCTCTTGTGCCGGAGCTGTATCCGGATTCTTGTCACTGGACGAATCCTTGGCGTCATCACTCGGCTCTGCGTCAGCCTCCTGGTCGCTGGATTCCGCCACGGCAGGAGTTGGCGGTAAGCTACACGTGCTCCAAAAAAAGACTTAGGTAAGCTTTTAAACGCACGAGCGAACAAAAAATGCACTCAATCAAGGCGCGATTTTTCTTAATGATTCTTAGCTTTCTACAGTGGCTGCAGTAAACTGTCGACGTCAAGAAGTAGCGCTTGATCTCTCTCGCTCGTTCGTCAAATTCGACAGGACAATGCTTTTTGACAGAATACTATATCCGCTGTTCGCACCGCAGCATGCATGTCATTGTTGTTTAATAAACGTTAGCGTATGGGCGTATATTTAATGACCCATGTATAGCAAGTATAACGCTCGTATAGGCTCGGCGTGTGCATCGCTTTTTGTGGGTGCAAAGGTAGGATCTGCGATAGATTATCACGCGAGCATTTCTTTGCCACTCGAGCATTTACTATACGCGCAATTGTCCTTACCACCAAAGAAGCTGTGATAGTAAATTAACGTTCCAGACAGTTCTATCGGACTATGCCTGGGTACACAACAGCAGCATTCGTAGAATGTGGAATGGGAATAACATAATGTATCTAATTTCGATTCGAAGAAGATCGAGAAACTCACCGCTGCAGGCAGAGCTGTTTGGTATCTGCAGACACTTCTTTCGTATCGGCGATTTGAGAGCGCAATTCCTCCCATTTGGATCGCCTAGCGAGTCCTATGAGCCTTACTGAATCTCGGACAACACCAGGGCGCGCAGGCACCGCTGAAGTGCACCAGCGTTTTGCCGATAAGTTGGTCCGGATCTTTGAGATCGAAGTGGTCATCAAACCAGTCGTTTGTGAGGTTCGGTACACGTACATAAACAATCTCGTCGTCGTCCTCATCGACGGGAGCAGCGGGCTGGGGCTTCTCCCAGGGAGCCGCATTAGGTCCAGCGGACAAGTACCTAAATCGAGACGAACGCTGATTAGACGGCACTACGCCCATATATACATATATATCTACGCCCATATATATATATATATATATATATATATATATTTTTTTTTTTTTTTTTTTTTTTTTGTTCGAAACCATGGTTATTTATTGTCCGTATATTAAATGATGTATGTGGGACACATATCACGGAGAATTAGCTAAGTTAATGCGGCTAGCGGGCGTGTATTGTGACTCTCACGTGTCCGTTTCACTTAGGCCAGGCGGAGACCACTTCGGAAATGTGCCCCGAACGGAGGCCGCGTTTCCACGTTGTATGTCAAGATCCAGATATTGTTTAAAAAGGACGACGATCTGCTATTACTGGTTGACAGATTTAACAGAGTGCCGACTTTGCAGATCAACTGTTTGGTCCGAACACCAGGAGCACCCAAGGTACTAAACGCGAGAGGGGCAGAATTTAAGGGGATACCCGATTGATAAGTATGTTCTTAGCTTGCTGGTCTCCGCAAGGTGGGCTGCATAACCAGCTTCGGATGCGATCATAGAAGGTGCTACGGAGTCGGTAACGGTTGCATCCCAAACATATATATATATATATATATACATATATATATAAAAGGCGAGCACTGCCGAGTGTGCAAACGTATTGTAAATGATTAATAAATCATCACAATATTTTCTATATATACAGGACACGGACGATAGCCTTTTGTGCAAAATGCTCTTAATTGTTACAATTGTTGTAAACAAAATGTGTAATTGTGGAAATTTCAAACTCAATGAGAAATTACAGGATTGAAATAAATTTGCCGTTCAGAGAAGACGATCCCATAAAAAAATCTCTATATATATACATATGTATATACAGAGGAAAAGAGGAATTATCTTAAGTTTCCATTGATTTCCGTTCTCTACTTAAAACGTTAAACTTTTGTGTGTATATGTATATATACATATATACTACAGATGTGAGGTAAACCGAGCTATGTGGTATATATATATATAAATCTTATTCATACAACAAAGTGAGGTATTAGAACTGACTTACTTAACGCAGGCAATGAGACTGAGTACCCTCGAAATCTCGTTTCCATACTCCTCTTGTAGCATCAGTTCAGTTGCCACCTGAACATCGGTAACAAAATCCAGATAGAGATAATGCATGATAGTATCTGTTCTGGTAAGGGAAATCTCTTAATCAAGCATCGGTAAAGTTACTTGCTAGTAAAGCTGTGGTTGGCGTGACTTTAGACGTATAAAGATCCAACCTTTCTTGATCTGTAAATACTTAGCACAAAGCTTCTTTCAGTAAAATGTTTTTTTTGGATTCCTTTTGCGCTCGGCAAGTTTTTTGGAGTCAATCATCACCTGAAGTTAATATTTCGACAAAAAACGTATCGAATGTGATGCTTTGCAAACTGACTTTGCCGTGCTTGTGCTCTGATAACAAGAACAATTCGATCCTGAAGAGATACAACTGTTCCAAAACATCTCGGTAGAGTTGGTCTTATCCGGAACTTGTACACTAGACCGCCTAAAGGTTGGCTAATTGCATCATCAACGCCATAACCGGAACAGCAACAATTTGCCAACAATAACCCATACTCCATAGAAGCAAAAACTCCACAAGTTGAGTTGCCATTTCAGAAGGACGGTGTTTACTAATGCGTAACGCGAGTTCGCGGGCATTCGCCAAACGTATGTCTTGGATATAGCCTCGGAATTTGAGCTGATTTGGATGTTGAGGGTGTGCAATTGGAGTCGGCCGAATAGCCACAGTGGCCGGTTCCAATTAGAGGCAAACCCAATCGAGCAGATATCAATGAATTAAATAATATCTAATGAATAAACGTCAGGACAGCCGTCGGGCAGAATCATATGGATGCGAACGAAACGAGACGGTGCACTTTACTCGTCCAAAAACGATTCACTAAGAGGAGGACGACAAGCAAATCATAAATCATGGTTGTAGTCACTTAAAACTATATATCACCATGTTAATCGTAGTAAGGACTGGTACTATACTTTACTACGACCAATATTACCTTGGCGGCTCTGAGCTCCTGGGCACTCGTCAGAAAGTGATTCAGGAGAAGGTTGGTCGTGTGCACATCGGGAAAAAGCCCATAGTTATATCGGTCGAGAAGCATCTCGACAAGGCGTTCACCCTCGCCGATGGACAGCATGTAGCGAATCGTTCCGCAGATGGTTGACGGAAGCGTATTTCGCGTGTATTTCGATCGACGCAATCTGCAAAGAGGATCGCCGTTATTCTTCTTTTTCGATATAAAGCGCGGTTTCGATCACAGATGTACGCTCCTTGCCGGCGTAATATTTGAAAAATAAAAAAGAAAGAAGAAGGGGAACAACATATATATATATATATATATATGGAGAGAGAAGGAGAGAAAGAACTTAATTTTATAGATAACTAACGCATAGGTCACTACTCATTTCGTTGTTGGCGAGGAGAGCCGCATTTAGCCGTGACTCTTACGCAAATGTGTACGCTTAAAAAATAAAAAGTAACGATTTTTCTGTCTGGCAAAGAGAGTTTTGCCGTTTTTGGTTACTGTCAGGTGATAGCATTATGGGGCGCGTTTTAGAGTTCAGATGTCTTGATGCCACACTTGAGCCGCTCTCGTTTAAAAATCATATTTACAAGATTGTTAAGACCACATCGTCGAGCACCATTGGCGGCAAACCTAAACTAGAAGTATAGAAAACGTTTATGCATTATTATTTGTGCGTTATATTGGATATGGAAATAATCTTTTCGACAGCACTTATCGTACACTCCTCAAGTAAGTGCAAGTCAAAAAATTTATGCGATTCGTGTTAAGTTGGGGTACCAACGGAACGAAAATATTGACTAAATTTTTATGCCAGCTGTGTGAATGTATTGTTTATTGCCTTTATACACTGTTGGAGAAGATACAGATCACACGATTTTCCGCAGCATAGCTTGCAGTTCACAGTCGGTCCATATTTTAGTACCCGTTTTTACAACATGGGTTTTTCTTCTCTCGGCGACTTTCGGCAGCCAGTAATTACGATAAATTATCATCAAGTGTATCAAAATATATCTATAGTAGTAGTAAGTAGTAGTAGTAGTAGTAGTAGGTATTAAAATCAAAATGCCAACGATCGGTAGTAATCGATGCCAGCTAAACCAAATCGAACAAAGCGCCGATTAACCACGACCACAGATCATCATCATCATTTGCAGGTTGCAGGTTGCACGGCCGGCGAAACTCCACCGGAAAGCGTGAGCGTCACGAAAACGGACAAGTCGATCGATATCCGGTGCAACGAAACGTACCGATTGACGACGTTTTCCACTTCATGATGAAATTCTTTGCCTTCGGCGCTGTTAACGAAGATATCGACATCGACGGAGAAGTCTTCTTTCGTCTTGGCGGTGAACTTGCGCGACAGATCGATGAAGAGCTGGCTCAGGTTGACGTTGTGCAGCAGCGGGTCGTTACGCGTTGACTCGGCCCATTCGGCGTCGCACGCATACGCCGGCGACAAATAGTTTCGCCGGCTGGCTGGGGCCGCGAAAAGCAGGCTGCGAGAAGCTGGCCGAAGTTGCCAAAGTTTCGCGGAAGAACGCGCACCCACACGCACCCAAGCCGCTGCCATGGTCGTCGAATGCCGTTCTCTGCCGCCGTGCAGAGAGAGAGTGGTGTGTCGCCGATGCAGAGTCAGTCAGTCAGTCAGTCAGTGACGACCAGGAGAAGCTTCCCTGCGCAGACAGGAAAAGCTTCTCTACGCGCGTGACCAGGGCTCGACCGGGTAGATAAATAACCGCAGCCGGGTAAATCAACTTTTTCTTTTGTGCTGGTACTGCCGCTATACGACGCGATTATGCACCGCGCTGCGCGAACTTGGTGCGATCTTCTTTTTGACGACTCGGAGCACTACAGTGAGTCGGCGGTTGGGCGCACGCGAGGAAGTTTGATTTGAACCGCAGCTGCCGTCGTCGCCGCCGCCGCCAATTCTGTGTCGTCGTCGGCCCGCAACACTGAAGAGTAAAGGCCTCAAGTCGTAAAACCTGTGAGGCCGCTCGTTCGTCAATACATCACACACACACACATGTATTACGGTGTAAATACGAAATCAATATCAACCCGTTCGCTTGCTGGCTACGCTGACGGTCACTGGTACAGCCGAACACGCACGCCGCAGTCACTGAAGCTTCTATGCGGCGGCGCATAACGCATAACAGCTAGATAGATAGATAGATAGATAGATAGATGCACAGCGTCGCGGATAGAAGGCGACGGCCCGGCTCGCGCACAGCTGATTGTGAGACACTAAGTGCAGGACCTGTGTCATCGTGTGGACACAACAGCGCGGCGCTAACTGCAGACCGCGGCCGGTTCCGTGTTTCGGCGGAAAGGAGAAAGTCGGTCACGGCGGCAGCGGTCGCAGCAGCAGCGGCGGCGGCGGTAGCAGCGGCGGCAGCAGCAGCAGACAGCGGTGCCTTTGTGGTCGCGCTCGCTCGCTCGTATAGCAAGAACAAGTGAGTTCCGTTATCGTCCGCCAGCACCGGTAGGCAAGGCAAGGCAAGGCAAGCAGGAAACGACGTCGACGATTCAAAATGTTGAGCTCGCTGGCTGTCGGCTCCATTCGGGGCAGCGGAGTTGGACGCTCCATTACTCTTCGGCTACTGGCATCGTCGCAACAGCGCACTATGAGCGATAAGGTGAGTCTGAATGAAAGGTGGTGGGTGCCCTTTATTGGACCCCTCAACTACCCCACGTCGATTGGGTGGGTGGGTGGATGGGTGTTTGGATGGGCGGATGTTCGCTCGTTCGTTTGTCGTCCGAATAAGCTCTGCAATTTTCTTGCGTTTATGCGCGTGCGGGTGACGTGACCAGTCACGAGATACGGGATATATTGAAGTGATTCTGATACTTGGTGGGGGGGGGGGGGGACTGATCCTTTCTTCGCCGATGACTGTTTTCGTGATTCCACACTGTGTCGCTGTCAATGAGTGTGTTGAACCCAAGTCGGATATATGCGTGCACGCGTATACATGACGTGATATGTATTCGCTGTCATATGATGACTTTTTCCAGAATCTGAAATGTTTTCTCAACGATAAAACAAATTGTTGCGTGTCACCGATGTGGCCGAGGTCGCTGACGTTGAAAGCAGGCCCTCGATTTGTGGCACTTTCGTGCTGATACCGAATAGGTAGATACCACTCATCTCGTTCCTACTGCTCGTCTCAAGTGCGCCGTAGAGTTGACCTCTAAACGGACGGCAGCGTGTGTCTATTTTTCGCAGACATTGCATCGAGCCTCGTCACTTGCTGTGTTGCTTTCAGGCTGTTCGCGACATTCCAGCGAATGGCGAGTTTTGCACACACTGAAAGTGGCGTTTCTTTTCAGCACACCTACACATGAACCGCACGCCTAAAGACATATATTTGATTTGTATCGGGTCGACAGTTCGTGAATGCGTTCTATCTGTCAACGCGTATGGTTAGTGAACAGCAGGAGCCTGGTACAGAGCTGTCGACTTGAATGGCCGTTTTTGTCTTCTCCGACGAAGTCTGTTAAGAGTGAAAGCGGTGTACTGTCTCTGACTGTATGTGGCTTCGCGCTCTCTCTCTCTCTCTATCTCTATATATATGCACTACGAAATGGTCTCAACAGAAATGGTACCAAATTCCCTACTGCTGTTTCTCCCCAGAACACCTTCAAGTTGAGATGACGCGACTTTTTAATTCGTGAAATAAAAGTAAATATGTAGAAGTATTTATAGTGTGTTATGAATGACGCGCGCTGTATGAAAACATAGATATTTTTTTCTCGAAGTGAATGTCCCGATGGGTGTCCCTGCCGTATAACGAAACTGGCTATCTAATCTGCGATAACCTCAAGATACGTAGGACGAAAGATACGCTTCTACCCCTGGATAGGATGTGATGAATGTCTACAAGGGTATTCCTTGGTGAACTGGCTCGATAGTAAGGAGAGGATCGTTACGCTGTCTTGCCTTATCGCCAATACACTCGTCCTAATATATTATCTGTCTATCCATACCGCAATTCGGTTCTATGAAAAAGGATCTGTTAAAAACAGCTATTTATTTATTTTTGTATTTTATTCAACGCATGTTTATTTTGTCAAAGGGGGCACGTATTTATCAGCTTTCTAACTCGTTACACATACATGTTAGCAGCATCGAAGAGCATATATAGAATACGCGCTTTATTTATATATATAATTATATATTAAAAAAAAAAAAAATATATATATATATATATATTTTTTTTTGCTATACGTTTGTCATTTGAAGCGCTTTATATATATATATATATATATATATATATATATATATATATATCAGCAAATGGGTTCATCATAGGACGTCGAAAAGGGAAATAAATATGCCCTTACTATCCGACAATGTAAACCGGTTTCGTCTAATCTCTGAGCATACCATACATACCACGAGATTTAAGCATTTACACTTTGTTTACTTCAGGTTCGCGTCGAGTCGGATACCTTCGGCGAGCTGAAGGTTCCGGCGGATAAGTATTATGGAGCGCAAACCGCCCGGTCAATGATGAACTTTAACATCGGAGGTAAGTTTAAATTACTCTAAATTTGCCTGGCTTTGGACATAGGGCATCATTCAGTCGGCATATATATATATATATATGGTGAGTCAGAGAAATAACAATAGGTTACGGTGCAATGTCGTTGTTGAAGGCGAATCTGAACGTATGCCTGAAGCCGTTGTTAAGGCATTTGCGACGTTGAAGAAGGCCGCTGCCATCGTAAACACGGAGTTTGGACTCGACCCCAAAGTCGCCGATGCCATCTCGAAGGCTGCCGAGGAGGTACACTAATTGCATCACCCTTGAATTAGTAAAAAACAAACCTTTCAGTATACCGAAATTTTACGCACTACGCTGTTTTTTAGCTTCACCAGGACGCGTCAGATCGTATCGTTTGCTAATGAAAGTTTAAGCTCAGTGTCGTAAAAGTCAGGTCCATGGGAAGTCCATTCCGAATACGCATTAGCATTCTAGATAAGATACCATTCGTTAATTACTAGAAATTTATACTTTACGAAGTTCGTTCTTTGAAACCGTACTTAGATTGGAAGAAAGTCTGCCATGAATGCCGCTATATTTCTTAGACATGACCATAAACATATTACATGAATTGTTTTTATAAGGTAGGGCCATTTTTCGATTACGTAAAACAAATTACATTTATATATACAGGGCAACATTACGTTTGAAGACTGGCACGATTAAAAAGTATATCAATTAATTGATACGCTTATTTTAACTATTCAGTTTACACCTGTTCTAAGGTTTAGACTCGTTTATCTGTAATACATGTGTCGCGTCCTGCTGAATGTCTAGGATCGAATTGAGAACACGATCTTTTGATTTGGGTTCTAAATTTGAGAATCGGGAAGCCCTAAGTTTGAAAACAGAATGATTTATTCAGTGCGCTTGACTCAAATTCATGATGAACAAATTCGACAGAGAGTGAAAGATAAATTGTCGTATCAAATGTTTTACACAGGTCCTTAGCGGTAAAATCTCGCGGGATCACTTTCCCCTCGTCATCTGGCAGACCGGGTCCGGCACCCAATCCAACATGAACATGAACGAGGTAAGTATTTTTTTCCAACACGCTGATGACGTACGTGTAATGGCAACCTTAGTGCGCCCAGGTTGCTTTGATAGGTTATGTGGAAAAATAAAAAACAAGATGAAAATACATTGCAAAATTCGTGAGTGGCTAAAAGGAAGGAGAGTTCTTTGTATCGGATATGTTGTGATAAGGCGTATTTTATTTGTTTCTAGTTATCCTACCAGGGAAACAAACGAGCCCTCTGCATATGATTGAATGGACTATTTACTGCGTTTTCTGTTGCAGAGTTACAGTTGATGTTCCTTTGCCAGTTTGGAAAACCGAGAGATGCACTATTACATGCTAATGCTTGTTTTTTGTTATTTTGTTTGTGCTGTTCCCAGGTGCTAGCTAATCGGGCCATTGAGATGTTGGGTGGCCAATTGGGCTCAAAGAATCCAGTACATCCAAACGATCACGTTAACAAGTCACAGTCGTCGAACGACACCTATCCCACGGCTATGCACATTGCTGCAGCCGTCGAAATTAACCAGAGGTAGGGCTTACTGACAGATTAATGCTGTTTTATACTCAACCAACGTTATATATATATATATATATATATATATATACATGACGAGTTATTAGCACATTTTTATTGGCATGGTTTTTCCATCCGTTTAAAAGAGCACCTGTGGAAAATTGGACAAAACTCTGCTTGGACTTGTTGATAAGAAAAAAAAGAAAAAAGTACCAAAAAAAAATAAATATGCAGACACGCAAAGGATATGTGCGTCAGGAACATATTGAGAAAATTATAATCACGTCTTACTGGATATTTGCACGTCGCATTATTTTCGAACGAAATAGAAGATAATGAAAAAAAAAAAGATCACAAGCGACAAGACACAAAAAGACATTTTACTCAAAGTACGAGTTTTTGCAATCATGGTTAAGCCAACTAATCTCACGTTCTCTATGGACATATGAGATGTAGGCATTTGCATAGAAATTCAGGTAGCGACGTTTTAAGAGGGGCAATAACGACAACTCACGACAACAAGCATTACTTTTGTAAGAGTTGTGTTAGAGATAGAGACTACCGCTTTAATCTCCAGACTACCACGTGCTTGTGCTACGGTTCTTTAATCCGTTAAAGAGATCGATTCGTAGGTTACTATGTGTAGTTCAACACACATTTTGGTAGGAGCCTTAACAGAAAGAAATAACAGAGGGTAAAAATTGTAATGCCTTTATATTTATTACCCTATTTTGTTTCTTTAACCGAGGCTCCTGCCAAAGTTTACGTTAAACTGTATATAACACTCTACGATTGTTCGCTTTTCCGGACGAAATAGCCGTAGTCGCAAGTCCATCCTCCCATATAAAGACTTTATCTGTATACATTATGCACTGAGCTCGATATTACAATCAATGGTATAGCGTTACGAAAAAAAGCTAACTGAGCGCTCAGTGAGCTGAGTAGATTTGGAGAACACCATTCACATTTAATTTAAGCTAAATATATATAAAAATTGAGAAAGTGTGTCAGGATGGTTCGTACCGAATGAATGGGTGATATAGACATTTTAGGGTTTAGATGGAGGTAATTTTAAAAGGGGAGTGGTTAACGCAATATTGTTACCTTATATGTTGTCTTAACTGTGCTTTTGTGACTATAATGCCAGACTCCTGCCCAGCCTGGAGAAGCTACTGGCAGCCCTACGAGCCAAGGAGAACGAGTTTGCCACTATTGTAAAGATTGGAAGAACCCACACTCAAGACGCCGTCCCACTCACTCTCGGTAATTAAATATATTTATATAATCTATCTTATGCGCTATCTCATCCGCTATTTACCGCAGCTCTCATCGGCGGGTAGTCGTCAAGAATTTGTAGACACTTTAGCACAGTTTTCCTATCCGAAGCTTTTTGTTCCAGAACGGGTGCATCTTTGGTGCACATACTACCTTGTTTAAATGAGGCAATCCATTTAATAATGGTACTGTGTAAAGTACCGTCGGTGCTGTAGTTCCGTAAACTGTATCCAATTTAGCTTTAATTTTCGTTGTAATTACGCTTTTAAAAAATATTTATATAACCGCAGCACATACTCGTTCTGCTCTATTGTCGCTGAAGGGTCTAACGTATTACAGTTGCGCGATCTTCTACAAACACAGTTCGAAACGAATCTACATGATACTTATTTTTGTTATTTTCAAAAAACGTTTTTCTCCGGCACTGTAGTCGGCATGAGTTTTTTGAGGTTCTAGACAGGCGATGCTACGACCACACACATAGTATACCACACAGTATCCACATAGTATACGTTCTATATATATATACAACGTGGTGCCACGCAAGTTGAACATGAGGCGACAAAGAAAGATGTGCAGTGTATATACACATGTATGAGTATGTATATTGGTTTCGTTCTAGGCCAAGAGTTTGGAGGCTATGCAACGCAGATTGAGTTCGGTATCCAGCGCGTGAAGGCTACCCTACCGCGACTCTACTACCTTGCTGCTGGCGGTACTGCCGTTGGAACGGGCCTAAACACGCGCATTGGGTTTGCCGAAAAAGTTGCTGAGACCGTGTCAAAGTTGACCAACCTGCCCTTTAAGACTGCGCCGAATAAGTTTGAGGCCCTTGCCTCCAACGATGTCATGGCCGAGGTTAGCATTTGCAGCGCTTTGGTGCGCTTTTCGATTAAGGGCAACTATACTAAAGATACGCATCTTCATGCGCGTTGATACCTATATATACTATACATTTGGCCAGTAGAGCGTAAGAACCATGTTAATTGCAGCCAAGTAAGCTGGACATCGGTGTCCCTCAATACTGTATGGCGGCTAGCATTTGACTTAGCATGTGTTTGGGACCGGACATATTATATTGTAGGTTCACGGTGCTCTGAACGTTTTGGCGTGCTCGCTGATGAAGATTGCCAATGATATTCGATTCTTGGGCTCGGGGCCTCGCTGCGGCTTCGGCGAATTGTCCCTGCCCGAGAACGAACCAGGCTCCTCGATTATGCCCGGCAAGGTGAACCCAACACAGTGCGAGGCTATCACTATGGTAAGTGCATATGCGTGCGTCTATATATATATATATATATATATGTTTGTCAATATTTCGCTTTCCCTCTCTTTTTATATACTTTTATTATGGCCCGAAAGCCACTGGTTACAAATGATCATACAATTATATATATATATATATATATATATATATATATATGACAGACACGTGTGATAGTTTTTTTTCAAAATGCCCTTAATGATTACAATCGTTTGAATTATGTAATTATGGAAATTTCAACCTCAATGACAAACTACTGAATTAAAAAAAATTGCTGTCCGGAGAAGACGGTCTCATAAAAAAATATATATATACCAGAACTTTCCTCGACAAAGGCGAGTGCTACTACTGTATGATATTCAGCTCGGCACATCAGCAAAGCCGTTTGTAGCTTGTTTTTGTGTTTGTTGTTGGAATAATTATTGTTTGTTTGACATTATGTTGCAGGTGGCGGCCCAGGTGATGGGAAACAACACCGCAGTTGCTGTCGGTTGTTCGAATGGCCACTTTGAGTTGAATGTGTTTAAGCCAATGATCGTTGCGAACGTTCTGAGATCGATCCGGCTGCTCGCCGATTCGTCCGTGTCGTTCACAGACAACTGTGTCGTTGGGATTAAACCTAACAAGGTACGTACTTATCATATGCATACGATTTCGTCCAGCCCCGAGTTTATGCGGTGAAATACGACGAACTCTACGTCCGAACTCTACCACTACTTACATATTAAAATAACGCTATTTTGTTCGTTAGTGCTTACCAAACATGATCTGTTTGCCTCCTCCCTCTCGGTGCGCTTTATCGTGTCACTCGCCATTGAATGGGCGTCAATATGGAGTTCTTCGGAATTCTGCAGCTAGATTGGCAGACTGTTGAAGGCTGCCGTGGCCAGCAGTAGCAATAAGCAGAGCAGAGGAAAGAAATCGAGATGGCGTCTCGCACTGTGCATTGACATCTTAGACATTACCCACAAGCAGTCAACATACGCATCGTATTGACTTATCGTTGCGCCGTTACGTTCGCCCTGAGTGATGCTTAATGACTTGCCGTTACAGGATCGCATCTCGAAGCTGTTGAACGAGTCGCTTATGCTGGTGACGGCGTTGAATCCCCACATCGGCTACGACAAGGCTGCGCTGATCGCCAAGACGGCACACAAGGAGGGCGCAACCCTCAAAGCCACGGCTGTCAAGCTCGGCTTCCTCACTCCGGAACAGTTCGATCAGATGGTTGTTCCTCACGACATGCTTGGCCCGAAGTAAGATCATCGAGGACACTGCCAACTGGTCGCAGACATCGTTGCCTTTCTGATGCTTGTAATCATCGCCATCGCTTCCGTCGGCTATCGCTTCCTCGTGGCCGTGTGGTCCTCGTGTCGTGTACAGGCAATCTCACTCGGCACTCGCCACGAATACACTACGGCGTGCCTCACGTCTTCACCGGGCCATGGGTGATCAGGATCGTCGGTAGCCAGTCGTTTCGTCGGCTACCGTCCTCCCCGAGCCCCACTCGCCGGTCCCTTGAAGGCAGGCGTGTCAGCGTGTTTGCCTGTGTGTGTGTGTGTATGTGTGCCTGTGTGTCTGTTTTTGTGGACATGTGAACTGTCTATGGATGCCTGTGCCTGCAGAAGACCTTGCCCGGGTACGACCCTTTCATTACACGCCGAAATACGTCTTACCCCCTCGTCCTATCTCGACAGCGGGCGTGCGGGCCGACGGGACTGGGTAGGGGCCCGGGTCGGCCCGCTCGATGGATGATGATGCAACGATGTCTGTCGTCTCGTGCGTGAAGCCAATTCAACGACAGGTGGTTTTACACTTAATATAGCTGGCTGCCCCCGTAAATAGCATGTTGCGCTGTCGAACACACTATGCCCACTCGACTGATATGACGAGTGGCGTCGTGATAGATCGTCGTCCATTGGGGGGGAGGGTGAAGGGGTTGTCGCTCAGGGATTCATTCGTGTTCAGATACGGAGAAAAGGGCCGAGGGCAGAGGGAGCGCGTTTTTAATCCTGCTGCTGCAGCGTTCCGCTCAGCTACAGGCCAGAGCTATTGTAGAGAAGGCAACACGCGGCCTAAGCTGCCAAAGCTGAACAGTCATTATCGCTGCAATCTGCACAAGATCAGCTAGGCGTACGGTTGCGTAAAGAGTGAGGACTAGTAAATAAATCCCGGTGGACAAACGTTTTATCACTTATATACAATGGTTTGTATATGTGTGAGTGTGCGCTTATCGAGCTTATTCGAAAATGTATCTTATCCGTAAGCTTGAGTGGCAGCTAGTGCAATATGAGTGTGGGTAACAGGGAGTAACAACATAGTATTTTAGAAATGCCCACTGCTGTAATAGAACAATGTTCAAGTTGTATATAAAATGTGTGTGCTGTTATGCACAGCCTCAGTATGTCGTGTCGGTGCCTCAACACCCTCCAAAAGCAAAACAGTTTTATTACTTCTTTAGTTTATTAAGTGTTTGCCTTACCGAACGAGCCACAAAAGAGAAGTTATTGCATAAGACAATTGTCGTAAGCAATAACCCCGGAAGGTTCTAACTGATTTATGATAAACTATATGACTTCAATAAGAATCGACATGAATATGCACGCCCGTAAGTACAATATAGTCAGATGTCCACAACGTCTACACAAGCATTGTTATGCAGCGACACGTGCCAGTATCCCTACAGTGCATACGACTGCATATCAAATCGACTGGCTAGGTAATCCACCGCGAAAGCTAGTTTAGGTGCTTGCATTCATATTCGTAGCAATTTTTAGCCGCACAGACAGTAATAACTTAGAACATTTTTAGACACTGACAAATAAATCACGAAAAGCAATTAAGTGAGGCAGTGAAGGTTGGCAGTCGTGAGCGGTCTGGAGAACAAGGGACAAGTTATTACTAAGGATCCGCCATCAATGTATGGAGGATACGGCATACGCCTCAGGGAAGCCTATTAGTGCTCTATGATGGAGAGATCGCAACCTTCTCTAGTAGAAATTAGACGGCTTTCATAAGCCTAAAATTTGTTTCTTCTAGTCACAATTTAGCTAAACTGATATAATAAGGTACTGGAACAGAAACTAGGCTGACTTGGAAGGGTCACCTAAGTAACGAACACCCAGCGTTCCAAAATCAACGGAAAGCTTAGCATTGTTTCAATAGGCCTCCTCAAGATGTAAGTCGATATAACTCTAGAAACATTATTTTATTTTGCCGTCAATTCGCCCTCGGAGGTTCTCGTGGCTTGCTGTGTTAGGACACCAACACAGTGTTCGTAACGTGAATAATGAAAATGCTTGTCTGCAAGTGGCATAAAGCCAGGCGTGCATTCAGAGTGGTCAGCGTTAAGCACTAAAGGTCAGCAGGCCTTTTTCATCAGCTGCATTGACGCGAAGATCCCGCCTTCTTTTTTTGGAGTCCTCAAAAGGGTTATCTCTACAGCCTTTATCCTTAGAAAACGTTTCCGCAGTCGCCAAAAAGCGTAAGAGTGGGATTCCTTCTCTTCGTATACAAACCTACCGCACAAAGTGCAATCGCCATCGCCTAGGAAGCAGGGCATAAACACCTATCACAGAGTTCTCAGAAATTGCTAAATAGCTTAACAGATTCATACGGCTTTGTGTGCGCGGGTTGCCCTCCCTGGGGAAGCAAGCCAATTCAGATCCCCAGAAGTGGTGGCTTATATCACACTTGGTACATCTTTTTTACGGGGATCGCACTCAGAACGAGAGTACGACTAGTTTATTTAATGTTTCATTTGTTAATAGTCAAATATTAGTTGTTACTGTTACGGCATTTCTGGCAGTAGTTCCCCCGGCGATGGAAGCGACCCCACTACGGCCACTGCATTGTTACCCCAACGTTTCAATGGCGATCGGCTGATTTATGTATTGCGGCGACAGCTCCCTGTACTTCGACAATTTGCGACTTTCAGCAAGACGTGCGCTCGCGCCAGCTTCCCGACTTGTGCGCGCAATGTAACTGCTGGTAAGTGTACATGAAACCGTCGCGTCCCATACTAGCAGACGACCTCTTCCCATGGTGTTAGGGTTTTTTCTTGGTACATCTTATTAATCTCCAATCATATTATACAGCAAGTTTGGTTCCAACAGCTATTAGGACTAGATGCTTCCAAAAGAAGTTGAACCTGATTTGGAAGTTTAACTTGAGTAAAATATGCTTCTGCACGGTCACCTAGCACACCAAGCGGTGCAAAATTTTCCCATATTACGATGGGACGGTTGTAGCTGTCCTCTATGGCGATGGTGGTATGGGTATGGTGGAGTTCCCGCAAAAGGTCTAGAATGAACTTCTGCTCATCCCGGAACCCGGGGCCTGCCGACTCATAAGCCTCCTCGACACACTGAGAAAGGTTTTTGAAACTGTTTTGTTTTATAGTCTAAATCTGTCTCGCAGAATTTCGTTAAACGCGTTAACAGGTCTTGTCTGCAGTAGGCACGGGAATATCTTAAGAGTTACGTCAGATGGCGAGTTGTCAAGCTCGAGCGGGAGTAGATGCAGGGTTAAATGCAAATCTTAAGCTTGGAGGCTAATGCACCAGATACATCCTTCCGCATACTTATTACTATGTTCTACAAGTTGTAAAAGGGGCTCCAAAAGCTCAAAATCCCGCTCGGAAACAAATGTTGCTGTTCGAAGACAATATCAGATCTCCTTGTGAGAAAGGCTTTTATGGTGTGCCTTTTGTTGAGGCACACCTTCACACTAAAGATGCGTTTCATTGGGGCTTTGATTCCGTTTCAAATTCATGTTTTGTAAGATATGTCACGCACGACCGTAGAAATGTTGTCGGCTGGGGTAGCCCATCTCCAAGAGCAAACCTGGGGCCTACGATGGCGGACAGGCTCCGTAAGCCGCTCCGTGCCCCTCTAGAGCATGGACGGTCCTGGTCACCACCCTCTTCCACAAACAGCCGGTGAAAGCGCGCTTGTTCACTCTCATACCGAAGCCAAACGCAGCTGCGGGATCGTCGTCAATACACCGCCCTCGAAGCGTCTGAACGAAGAGGTCGAGGAGAAAGCCGCGCTGCCACACGACAAATACGCAAGAGCCGATCGATTTAACCGCCGTCGAACGAGTAATTTGGATAACGGAACCGCAACGGTTACTTATTTTGCGCAATTATGTTTTACTCATCTTGCCGATGTGATAATACAGCGAATTGGCTATTAATAATGGACACACTTGAAAAGAAAATCATATCATTTTGCATGCGACGGGTTCTTTCCTCGTATCTTGACGCGCGTTTACTATTGGGCGATGGCGAGGTTCTCTGGAATATACCGTATGATGGGGTCCTGCGGTTAGATGACCTGCCGGACGGGGCGGACACAATCGCCTAAGCCGAAAATTTAGCGCTGATGGTCACCGCGCGGTGCTGAAGGCGCAAGCGAATGCGACTTTCTACAGAATAGAGAAGTGAATGTCCGACAATCACCTACCTGTATCTGGCCCCTTGGAAGACAAAAGCTATCCACAGTGCCAGGCTTCTTTGGAGTTAGCAGGACATCGGCTGACTATTACACGAGAGGGTAAAACAGAGACTGGAACGAATAATTGATTATATGGACGAGATGGGGCTCAGCATAAACTGGCAAAAGACAGTAGCAGTTAAGTTTCGACGAGGGGGTCGATTAGCAAAAGACGACATTCTTCGAGCCAGAGGCGATGAGGTACATTTCGTAAATAAATTTATTTATCTGGGAGTCACTATAACGTCGAATGGAAGCAGTTTCCGAAGGCATATAGAAAGCAGAGTGGGAAAAGCAATTCGAGCAGCAGCAGCAGCAGCAGCAGCAATTAAGAACCCGCAAATGTTGTCAATACATACCGCGTCCGCCCTTTTTAAAATTAAAATAGAACCAATAGCAACATTATATATATAACGGTATATCACTAATATGGGAAAAACTGGGAGAAGCAGATCTGCAGTTACTAGATAGAGCCAGATTTTTCTTTATGAAACGGGTTTTGGGGTTAGCCAATTCTTGTAGGAACAGGATGGTTCATATCTTAGAGGGGGAGTCTTTAATGATACAGGAATTACAACTTCGATGGGGTTTACCTAGAACGAGAGCATTTAAGGCCTATACTTTGAAGTGGACGGACAAATTAAAGGAAATCGATTTAGGAATATATAAAACGGTAGCGATGACAAGCACGGCCTGGCGAGCAGCCGGATACAAGAGCAGACATTTAACTACGGCGTTTGCAGCCCACGGGTTTCATCACGTGTTATGTAGCACAGAAGATTTCCACATTCCTCAGGAGTGTTGCAGGTGCACGAGGTGCTCTGCCCAGTGCGATAGATACCACGCCGCAGCATGTCTAGCAGTTCAGTCAATAGCTGAACTAGCAAAATGAGAGAAGACTCAATGACGTGAAGAAAGCACTAGTTCTGTCTGATGTATATGTTTATAATTTTACCTAACCTGGGTGTTAATAAACCATAATAATTACACGAGAGGCAAGGTATCTATGCGTAACGCTGGTCACAAATTTCACCGGTCTACCACACGTACTGCCACACTGCCAACACAGTACGCATCCTTGCTCGCGAGGGGGCGACAGAGGCCATTGCGCTGTATGCCTTGCCCATATGGGCTTCTAGGGAAAGCGAAGGCGCGATGCATGGCTTGCAACTCCCAACAAGCGATAGCCATCCGGGCCACGCGAGCGTATCGAACTGTTTCGACAGACGTCCTGTTGGCGCTTGCCTGCCTAATTCCTTGGGACATAGCTGCCAGAGAGAGAGAGACAAGAGCAAGCTGCACGCCGACGCTTCCTGTACGCAGACACGGGACCACTCCCTCGACACTTGTACGCGCATGTAGTCTAGCACACCAGCAGGGGACACCAGTTGAGTCTGGACAAGAAGCCCAATCAATTACCTTAAAACCTGGTATTCGCTCCAGGGAACACTCACATACCACTGTATCTGTGCAGGCGCTTACAAATCGCGATTCAGCATTGGCCCTCCAGCGACCACACCATGGCCGGATTCACTCCCTACTTAGGACGTACTCGTGAACTAAGTTGACGGTTGCAGCATAGATCTCCCCTGTCCTGGTCTCGAGGTAATGCTTTACAATTCCAAACCAAGGGAGGGTGAGAAGGGTGGTTTTAGGTGGCTAACACGCAAGGATTCGATCGAGTCTTATACTTTGCCCCGGCTTTTGGTCCTACACTACCCTCCACTGAGATTTTCGCGCGTAAAGGCATTTTCCAACTTTTAAAAAAAGAACCGCAAGCGGTTAAAGGTCCATAAAAAGACCATCAGAGTAAAGAGGCACATCTCGGCCAAACAGATTTTGGCGACCATTTTCTGGGATACAACGTGTATTTGATTAATTGGCATATCATTTTGGCTCTAAACGTTCTGGATATTTTGCTCGCAATATAAATGTTAACGGGGATCGCTAGACTAGATGTGCTGAGCTTCAGAAGGACTATACTGAACAATAAAGAGTACGTAGTATTTGTTTGACTTGCTATTTAGTATTTGATTGCTTGTATTCCATGCTACAAACTTTTGATTCACTTAGTATACGAGTACCAGGTCTATGCGCATCAAATCAGATTCCGTGGACAAAAGGCGCTGCTGTCGCTGTAGCTAGCACCCGATAGAAGGAAGCTCTCATCTGTTATCATTTGAAAAATCTGAAAAAAGCGACCGGAGCGCATGAAATGCTTGTCAAAGCTTACGGCGAGTATACTCTCGGCAGATCACAGTGTTTTGAGTGGTTTCAGACATTCATCAGTGGCAATTTCGAATTGAACGACGGCTCTTTCATCTTTTGCTTTGAGTATTGCCGATGGCAGCGTGCAAGCTGTACGTACTCATATTAGAAAACATACGAATTTCAAAGGCTATCTATTTTATCTATATACACATCACATGATTTATTTACACACCAGATTGGGTAAAATATACAATAGTACGATCGATATCACTACAGTCTCGTAATGATATTAATATTAAAAATCGTTCAGTGCCAGCTTTGTTAGAGAGGGGATTGCATTACACTCACTGCCATGATATCTTACACATATACCATAACAATATTTACAAACAAATGTGTCACAGGGTTCATGGCAAGCGTCTTTCTGACATAGAAGGTGATGAAAACCGTGCACAGCAAAGCGGGTGGTCATGTGCCTGTTTGTCCTGCTTGTGCCCTTCCATTCTGACCTAACCATTGCATCTGTCATATAAAAATGTGGATCAATCTCTGCCATTTTCTCGTCATATCGCCGTATGAACTCGCTGTATGCAGGGGTGTCTGGAAGCGCAAACTGTTTTTTGACCTGTTCCACGAATAGTGGGGCATCGCACAGCAAATACGTGAGGCGCTTGTATGCTGACGTATGTAAAACTAGTACCTGCTTCAAATAAGCTGGTTTCACACGATCGAGAGCACCAAGTTGAGTCGAGCTTAGTTTTGCCCATACAAGCTGGATCCCGTATGATGCAATTGCCGCTATTTTCATATCAAATAGAGCTAGCGCTGCCTTAATCGAGAGCATCTGGGGCTTCTTAAGGGTTGTCGCCGCAATCAAGGCTTTTCGAGACCTCTCCTCTATATGTGCAGCGAAGGTCTTGGCTGAGGGGGTCACTGTGATACCGAGATATGTGAATTTATTTACATAGTTCAGGTCTTGTCCATTTAACCTAAGTGTTTCGGTCACGGCCAGCCTGTCCGCGTGCCTGAACTTCATAGCTTCTGTCGTCTGCATATTTATTTCAAGGCCTACTAAGTTCACGTATGCCGACAAAGTGGCCAGCGCCTGTTGCAGATGGTATCTGCTGCTACTGTAGAGTACTAGATCGTCGGCATACATAATTATCTTGACAGCTGGATGTCGGGTCTGTAAACGTGTTGGTAAATCGGCTACCAGTAAACAAAAAAGCAAAGGGCTGAGATTATCGCCTTGAGCAAAGCCTGTCGTTTGTTCTATGCTTGGTACACCGTCGTCCAAGATGATCTGATTGGATTGTAGCACGTCCTTCATCAATGTCAGCATCCGTATTGGGACCCCGATTTCGGCGAGTTTAAGCAGGACTCGAGTTCTTGAGCCTGAATCAAACGCGGCTCGGAAATCCACAAATACGCTGTATAAAAACAGTCCCTTTCGTGACAGGGTTTGCTCTATATCTGCAAGGAGGGTTGCACATGCAGTTAGTGTTGACCTCTGCGCACGAAAGCCATGTTGTTCGTCTGGTAATGCCTTTTTGTATTCGACGAACGACGTTAGACGAGCGGCTAGGAGGCTTGCAAGCAGTTTGTAAGCGCAGCTTTTCTTGGCAATGCCCCGCCAAGAAGAGGGCTCGGTCCGCGGTCTCTTGCCCTTTGGAATAAGTGCCATAACGCACTGTCTCCACGCTGATGGTAGTCGACCGTTGTAAATGCACCTATTAAAAAGCGCGGTCCAGTGTGCGGTCATTGTGGCTGCCTGCTGCAGATGCTCATTACAGATGCCATCTGGCCGAGGTGCTTTGGTTCTCGGGAGTTGACGCAGTGCCTCCGCCACTTCTTGGGCGGTGAAGTATTCGTCCAGTTGAGTTCTCTATTTCAGATCCTCTTCTGACCAGACCGACATGCGAGTAGGCACTGCCCTTGGCACTGTGTCATGTGAGCTGAGGATCGATCTAAAGTGGCCATAGAGTACATCGCTTTCAATTGGACATGCAGACCTCCCCTCCGAGGTGTTACGGAGCCACAAATATGGATTTTGTTCGGTCTTCTGAAGCAGTCGAGTTTCCAGTTGTTGCTCGTGTTGCCTTTTAGCATTCCGCAGAGTTCGTCGGCAAATGGACCTCGTCGTTGCCAATAGAAGTCTCATTTCCGGCCTTATGCGTTCCAGCACCTTTGCTTATCTATTTACACGCAGTAGCAATATGGCAATATTTATACGCAATTGTGCTGTAGACTTATTTTAGCATATTTTACACCTATAACGGGCGTGTTATTTATGGTTGTCAAAGCGCATTAATCGAAAAAACCGTATAGATATACACAAACACCTCCTAAATTCGATCTGAGCATTAACCAACATAATCGCCTCTTTGACGCGAAAGTATCTGGTTTATCATTTATTCTCAATGATCATCGCTCAAAGACAATTCGATCAATATGGGAGAACGAACCGGCGACACCCCGGTAAATGACGACGATCGCTAGCGCACGAGTCTCCTAGACCACGCCGCCACGTAATTGAAAAAAAGCCTTAACTATGAAATGTGCTAGGACATTAAGGAAAGCTGAAGCTTTTTGATATACGCCAATATGAGCACAATTATAGATTCTGTTTGAATGGAATACATATAATCTGCTGATTGAATACGAGGCTAAGGCTGAAAATCGCCATAGGGCCATTCACAAAGAAAATTGTGGTGCTCGTTGATGAGCGAGTCAAAACTAAGGCTTTTCATACTTATTTTAAATACGTTCCTGTAAATAGTCAGAAAATTGTTAATAAGAAATGCAATATATTTTTATTTGACATTGTGTTCGCAACGCTCAAAGCACTTCCTCAGAAACATAACGCTAACCCATGCACATTTCCCTGTCATTTTTCTATATATTAAACAATCTTTTGTAAAACCTGTTTTTGTAATAGATCTACTGGTTCTACCAGCAACTATCGTCCCGGCCACTCAAAGCTATGTGGCCTGCCTAATCGTGGAATTAATGATCGCTGATACGCCCAGGCGAGTTCCTGACTTCTTGATTAAAACCAACACGGGAAGGCCCCGTTAGCACCCAACTGCTTCAATTGCGCACGCGTGGGCAAAGTAAAAGTGGGTTTCGAATGCCGCATTTGCGCTTTTTGGAGTCCCTCAGGGATCTGGTTTGAGTCCGTTGCTATGAATATTTTTCTTTCATGGTATTAAAACACTGGCAAGGCATACCCAGGTTTACGATATTTACTCCGCAATAAATTTAATACAACGTTGGTTTGACTGAAACAAAATGCCGATATCGGTACAATGTGCGCGTTTCTTAACACGGGCCAGAAAACTATATTTTTTATAGAGATATTTGCCTAAAGGTATTTTCTTACTAGGACCTAGGCGACGTATTCTTTGCACATTTTAAATTTAGGCGACACATCTTGAGGTCCAAAATTATTGCATTTTTCGGATGTTTGGTCGTTTTTTTGTCCATCAATGTTTCTTTGGCTGTCCTTTCTAGTAGGTCTTTGTTGCGGACACTGAAACGTAATACCAGTTCGTCTGCGTAAGCAACAGAATTGGCACTCCTAGTATGTGGGAGTCTATGTAGGTACTCCGTCGTAGGTAACGATTCATAGACCTGATCCCTGTACCATGGTCCAAGCCTTCGCAAGAGCGTGCTCGATATTTTAGATACGATACATCGTAAGTAGGGGACTATGTCCCCGTTCACAAGTATTTTGCTTGTGATGCCACTCAAGAGCATATTAATAGCGTTTTTCCCTGTATTAGGGTGACTGTGCTGCAGCTGTGTTTAGCACTTTGCTGATGCCTAACGATATGTAATGTTGGGCTCGAAAACCGTGTTGGTTTTTTGACCGCGCCTCCTTGTCTCTGAGTTCCGTGTGTAGTCATATGTTGATAATACCGAGGGTCTTCTTGCGGTTCACCGGGTTTCAGCAGTAGGGCGAGAGGTGCCGTTTTCCATGACTTGAGGTCACCTCTGCTAGTAAGCATTTGATATATGATGCGTGGGAACATCTTTAGAGGTAGTCCTGCACGAGTGAATATAGGTGTTGATTGCTTGTGGTGAATTTGTATCGCAATGGCATTTTGGACGTGTGCGCTCGGCCGCTATTCTGATTTTTTTAATCAAAGGTAAAACAAGCGTCTATTGCATCTATTTTCGTACAACTTCGGTCGTTGATGTATTTTTTTTTTTGTATAATCTGTTTATCTTTACTTTAACCCAAATCAACAAAGCTTAAGAGAGACTGCATCGAAAGGCTATCTGAAAATATCTAAAAAAGAAAGCTGCGCGTAGCAAGCAACAGTTTCGGTACAACATGCTTGATGGTCGTATTCTTATTTACACTATTGTGTTGGCAAAGTGTGGATGTTGAAACGACGATAAGGTTTGCGTTGGACCGAACTGTGCTCACTCACAAGTTAACATTCTTAGATAAAGCAATCTTTCTTATCCACCAAAGAAAAACACCTCACATGCATTGTTTCTTCTTTACTGTATAAAATTTATTCAAGCCTATTTACGTCTGATATGCTTCGGCACCACGGCGTCAGGTGGCGCAGCTCTCGTTGCAGTCGATATCTACGACGCATAAGTGTTGTTAGCCTGTCAAGATTTGAAATCAGTAAACTTTGAAGCGCTTGAAAACACATTTTCCACTCTATCTCCATCTAATCTAGGCAAACATATTTATATGCTCTCAGCATCTTTTTATTCTCCGTTTTATCTCCTACGTCTTCCTTAAGGTAGATTACACGGCTGGAGCATTGGAGTTTATAGTAAATAATATATATATATATATTTACTGCATTACAGTACAATAATATATATATATATATATATATATATATATATATATATATATATATATATATACTGCATTACAGTCGGCATTGATACCTAATGAGTATTGTTTGCTAAAAACTGCAATTATTGTGTACGTATACAGGCACTAAACACATATTGCATTTAGATCTAACAATAGTGATTTGGCTTAGTGTGCATTTGCGACTAGCAGAAACAAACACATCTTTTCAACAGCAGTTCACTCACGAAAGGTGTTTGAGCAAGTGTTCAATGTGGTCTGGCTACGCACGGCGCATGCATATTTCAACTGCGGCTTGCGGCAACCAACAAGAGATCGACTCGACCTCATGCTTTCGTAACGTGTGTATTTACATATGTAAATGTGCACCGGCACCGTTTTATACGTACGTGAAGCCAACTAGTGGCCCTCTTCAGAGATGCTTACGTTTGTTTTTGATTGGAAATTGCGTTTGCGTAGTACAGAAGTGATCAAAATCTCGCAAATACGTAAAGCAATTTTAATTCTGACCTAACTAAGACCCTCAGTTTTTACTACATTTTTACATTACTTTCAGATGCAGCACGTACAACATCAATTACGGCCTTCTTCTTCTTCTGCTTCAGCAGCGCCGTTCCGTTACAGGTTTGCGGCGCGCCCTATCGTTGGCCAGATGGACCGTACCGGCCTGTTGTATTTGTTCCGCATAGGAGACCCTGCAAATATCCACCACAACTGCACCAAGGTGTATCTTGCCAAGATTTACAACTAAGCCTGCCCAGTCGCCATCTGCTTGTTGACTGGTCCTAATTGCAATTCTGTTTCGAAAACATCATATTGCCATTCTGACTTGTTGGGGTGAGATATGATCTGCGCTCTCTGTGTGTGCGTTAATTAAACTGGCGCAGGCAGCAAAGAGATACTTTACTTTAGGTTCTCACTCAGGCGTCTGAATCGCACCTGAGCTACGCGCGTTCTCTGGAGAGGTGCCAAATGTTCGAGCGGTATGAGCAACGGTAATGCTTCTTCTTTGTCCATGCATTGTACATGTAGTGAAGCAGCAATGTGGAACGGCTGCCGAAGTTAGCAGGCCCCGGGACGATGTTGTACATTTGCATAAGAATTGCCCGAACGAAGGTCTGAACGCATTCTGTGCTTTCTGCACGCCGGAAGCCTAGGCGATCTTGTACTTCTGCGTGCTGACAAGCTGTCGAGCAATGTTGGCGATCGGCCCCGGGATCGGTACGGGACTCCAGCGGAGACCCATGTCCACCAGACGAGCCGCCAATGGCTGCATGATTCCCACGAGGGGTAGTCGTGGCATGACTTTATCGATGACACGCACAACTAGGTAGGGTTGGGTGGCCAGTGTCGAGCTCGCGTCCTCTGTGTTCCCTGTAAATTGAAGACACCAGGCGAATAATGAATCGCGTTCGGCAAATATATATATATATATATACTCCCTTTCAGTGGCACCGCTGACTGCAGTCTAGGATTTTCAATCCAATAACTTGGAAGCATAGCAAGCGATCTTGGTGTCAATAAAATACGCGAGAATCTAAGGATTCAAGTTAACGGAAATTGAAAAGATGTAGTTCTTAATGGAGGAAACTTAGGTTCGACAATCATTCATTGACAATCATTCATTTGAGACCTAAGATCATTTGGCTATGTGGTCATACGGTCTTAGATCCGAAATGATTTCTCGTTCGTATTGTAGAGAGCGATCAACATAATACTTTGGCAAGATGATTGGCAATTAAAACGAGAATCGTTTTCCGGGGGAGCGTTGCATTTCTACAGTGAGAGCCGAACACCATTTCCCTTTAGTCATTACAGCAAAAAAGACTACACAAACAACCGTCAAAGAGACGGTAGCTATCTAAGTAAGGCAAAGTGCTTGTGTCTTTTTCTTTTGGTACAGAAAGTTCGGTAAATCGGGGCAACGGCGACATAAACGAGAGTTTACGGCTGACAAGATAGTCAACAGCTGTAGGTTGAAATCCAGTATGAATTCGAAGCGACGTTGAATACGAAAATATTTAGAGTTTTACTGAAACGCTAAAGATCAAACATGAGGCTAAGACGGCTTCAAGACCGGCTAAGATGCTTCGCTTGCGGGGAAAAATGGTACCGTCTAACAATGTTCATGAAGGTTGATCAATTTGCTGCAAAATCATTGAACGGCATACGACTAGAATGCAGGCAGGGTCACGTCTGTACTGGCGGCGCTCACCTCCGAGTTCCGTCGGTTCGACGGCCGGCACGCCATTTGAGGTAGCTTCTGCTGCTGCTGCTGCCGGTGCGGGCCGAGGCGTCGTGCCATTCATGACGACGGCATCGCGCAATGCTGGCACCGTCTTGCCGTTCGTCGTTGCGGGGTCTGCAGGCGTGACGCCGTGTGGCCCTGTTGGCAAATCGGCGTTCTTCTTCTTCGAGGCGGCGATACTCGGAACGCTGTTTCGACCAAGGATCGTTCTAGCCACGCTAAAGACACGCGACCGGACCCAGAAGAAGGCTGTCGCAATCCAGAGCGCGACAAAGTTGGCCGCACAGCAAACGCCGGCGCTCGTCAGCGGCCACGAGTACATGAGGTAGCTGCGCGGCAAAATCGAACGAGAAAAGAACCGCACAACAAGTTGCACAACGTTTAGCTGCAGCATTACCATTGTGAGCAGTCGTAGCAGAAGAATCACGGCGACTTCAGTCGCCGGATAGCAGAAACGGGGATCAGCGAACGGCGAACAGCGGCCCCGCTAACAACAACTGCACCATGATTACTATTTAAATCAACATACCAAATACGAAATGCAACTATATTGCCAGGCTAATAATAATACAAGCGTTTGTTTACACACTATGTATATAATGCAAACACTATTAATTGTTGCCAGCCTTCACCAGCATCGCTCTGAAGAAATAGCTCGTTCGAATTGGCCAATTATTGGCCAAACTTGTATAATTTGGCAGCATCAGCAACACCCATATCTACAAGGGGTAACACATCTGTCACACGCCAACTCTCCAACCAGTTAAAGCTATCAATCAGCAACATTGGGGCCTCCTACTGGAACAAAGTACCAGCAGCCTCCGTCAGGCAGACAAAGTCTCTGTTCAAATTCAAATGCGATCTCTCTCGAGCATTATCTTGAAACTTTGGTATCTGGTTAAAAGTGATATAAACATATGTTGCAATATATTTTAGATAGGTGAAAATGACATATATAAATTATACATTGTTGTCTCATAAAAGGAGCTTTGAACAAGCTATGTGCTTAATGGAGCTTGAAATTAATGTGTGCAATTATCTTACAAGAAATGTCAATAAACAAACAGTTGAATTGGCCACGCTCCGCGACACTAACCGTAGCCCGCCAAAGTCGGCGTACATTCGGAGTTTGGCCGAGTAGATCTGAATATCGGTCGAGTGCAGTTCGATATAGGCGAGCGCAGCGAAGTCACGCTCGCCTCGAGGCAGATCCATGAACGACTCAAACATGGTGAGCCTCACCAGCTGCTTCTCTTGGCCGTCAGAAAACAGTAGAGACGGCAGCGCCAACATCGTGTTCAGTAGTCTGTAACGAAGTCGATTCCGGACCAATTCTGATATGAACTCTGCGATATCTGCTCAAAAAATGCACTTCGTATTTCGTATGTATCTAGGCAGTTCCCGTACATCGCAGCCCACGTGGCTTTTAGTGGCCCGTTGATCTATGCCAGAGCCAAACATCGTATTGCAGAATTTGACAATGCTACGCTGTCATCAAGTTGGTCCAAGTTATCAAAACGACATTTTCTATTACCAATTTCCGCAAGGTAGCGCGGAAATAGTCAAAATGATGTGACGTAAAGACATCGGCTTACATTTAGGTCGACGTATCACGCAAAAGGATATACACCTAGCGCATTGCTCCGAAAAATAAAGCGTTAGATCAACTGCTTTAATTAATGAAGAACACGCTAAAGAAGTATGCTGACCGAGGTCAATTTTCTTCATTTACCAATTATTTCATCTATATCTGTCTTTAATTACTTGTTAACTGTCAACGTTTATTTCTCTTCTGCTATCGAAGGAAAACTTTTTTTATTGAAGCGATTTCATATGAATGGTCATATATATATATATATATATATTTATATATATATATATATATATATATATATATATATATATATATATATATATATATATGTATATATATATATATATATTTATATATATTTATATATATATATATACATACATATATACACACGTATATGCATATGTGTAGAGACTCACTTACCTGAGCATGTAACTGCGGTAGATCAGTACAGCAGACCTTTGAGAGCTACGCAGCACTTCTCCGTCGGCGGACCGCATTTCAACGGTTACCATGAACATGCCGATGTCGAAGTTGGCCTTTGACTCGGGCAGCTCGAGACTCAACTCGATGCGGTAGTCTGTTCCGGGAGACAGAGCTGCCATCATTGGAGCTCCGCGCGAGTCAACATCGGCAAGCCATACTTCAGCTATCGGATGTTGGCACTGTTCGATTCCTTTGCATGGTCGCATCCTACGCTCACAGTACCAGCAGTCAAGGCACCGCAACAACAACAATAGCAACAACCAAAACGCTCACACTTTAGTACCTAACCTTATGGTTAGGTTATGACAATTATTCATTACTATAGTCGACTACCAGGTGACAATTATGAATTACTATAGTCGACTACAGTTGACAATTATTAATTACTCTAGTCGACTACCAGAATCATTTCCGCCACGACGCATACCCGTCTCGAAACGATATAGGCTTTTCAACATTCATTGTTATCGGGTGCATGCATGTGTACCCAAGAACAATACCCAAAAACAGAAAGCATATACAAGTAAAGTATAAGTCTACTTATTAGTGTAAATAAGTACTCAAGCACCACTTCTAACTAATTGTAATTGTGCAATTGTCTCGGGCTACGTCAATTCTCCAGCTCTGCTTGCATGTAGTTACCTTTGTGTCTTATTGTACAACCCTATATATATATATATATATATATATATATATATATATATATATATATATATATATATATATATTTATCCTTAGATCAAAATCTGTGGCTCAAGCCGCAAATATAGGCAGCGATAACCGTTGGCTTTGACTTCATGGACTTTGGTCTTAATCCACTTCATTTTAATCTAAACATTGCATGTGTCGTATATAAATGTGGGCCGATCTCAGCTATTTTGTTTTCGTATCGTCTTATGAATACGTCATGATGCGGGAGTGCTTGAGAGCTCAAACTGTACTTTCATTTGTTCCACGAATAGCGGAGTATCGCACAGCAGATAGCTGAGGCGGTTGTATGCTGATGTATGTAGACCCAGTACCCTTTTTAGCAGAAACGCTGGTTTCACGCGATCGGGTGCATCTAATTGAGTCAAGTGTAGCTTTGCCCACACAAGCTGGATCCCGCATGATGCAATTGGCGCTATTTTCTTATCGAGAGCATCTGGGGCTTCTTAAGCGCCGTGACCAAGGCTTATATATGTCGTTTAATATATATATATATATATATATATATATATAGTGGAAGAAAGGCAGAGTATCGGCTCTCGGTTGTCGAAGTTGTAGCCTTGTTCTTGGTGCTGCCCAAATCCTATATTTATCAACGCCGCCCCCGGTTGCGGTTGGCACCGCTGGTGCTGCTAGCTCACACCTGCCCGATCTATACGCAGGACCTCTGCTGGTACTGCCGCCTGTCGACAGGATCGACAATTACGCCCAGTCACAGACATCCACACACAGATACCCACAGAATACAGAAATGTCATGTGCCCGTTTTTTCCTTGTCGGCCAGCTCGGCAGTCGCTCATATGCGGTTTGGCAATAATCAGATAAGAAGAGCTCCTTTTGCTTCCTCTTTCTTTCTCGATCTCTCTCTCTTCTATTTCTTCTTTTCTCTCTATCGCTCTCTCAAGTATCCTGGCTGGCTGGACATCGACCCTGGCTGCGGGAGATAAAAGGTCAAAGATCACGAGAGTGTCGACCGTTTTGGCGGCGGTTGCCATCCCGGCAAACTTTCATCAGCTTAGCTGAGCAGCGGCGACCACGGACATCGTCGACGATGCGTGCAAGGTTCACGTTTCGCCACTATAACAACAAGGTAGACACGAGGGACAAACAGCCTCGCTTGCTTTTGTTGTTCGTGTACGTTCTTGAAGTGCACAGCCAGCGTAGAATAGCTACGTCCGCACACCCACTCCGTCGCGGCTGGCTGATGTCTGTCACGTTGTGTAGTCAACTTGCCAACAAGCTTGCTATGGCTGCTACCCAACGACAACATCACCATCACCACTACCACCACCACCACCACCACTACTGACATCCCTAAGAGCTAGCTAAACTGCTTTACCAGCTATACTACAAACAACAATCTCTATGACCCACTACTACTTTCAAATTACTTCTTTTTTTTTTGTTCTGGGAGGTTTCGGGAATGCATGATGCACATGCGCCACTAGCAGTTTGCGTGACTAGTGTGAGACTCGCAAACCCA
This sequence comes from Dermanyssus gallinae, assembly GCA_003439945.1. Lineage (NCBI taxonomy): Eukaryota > Metazoa > Arthropoda > Arachnida > Mesostigmata > Dermanyssidae > Dermanyssus > Dermanyssus gallinae. Next base: position 71,336 of record QVRM01005255.1, read on the forward strand.
CTAAACCCGGATTCCTCCCCACCCCCCCAGGCTCGGTATTACTTTGGCATTACATCAAATTACTTCTACTACACTACTACTACTACTACTACTAAAGTGAAGTTTTCGGGCTGACCCTCAGCCAAGATTTAACGTCCACGGAACTGTTTTTCATAGACGGACCCCCATAAATACAAATGTGGAGCAACGGTGGGGCTCGAACCCGCGCACCTCCTATGTGTCTCCTCCGGTTGCGAGGCGCAGACGCATGCCACCATGCCACCGGGCTCGACTTCTACTACTACTAAAACTTCTACTACAACTACGACTACTACTGCTATGAGCAGTAGTATATAGTATAGTAGTATATAGGCTAGTCGAACACCACGCTACGGCGGTGGCGGAGCGATAAAGGCGGTGGGCAAGATAGATGATCTAAAGGGATCCGCTGGCCTGTCTATTCGGGCTGGCGGGCACTCCCGCAAGAGGTCCGCGCGTAACTACGCGGGCGGCGGGAGTGTAAGTATCTCCCTCTTTTGCTTGCTGGACAATGAATGTCCTGCTGTCTACGAATAGCACACGTAGTCTATGGCACGCGTCTAGTCAGTCGTCGACTTTGATTCGATTTAAAGCGGGCAGTTAGAGGGTCGTTAAATAAGTTTCCGGTAAAAGCGTACCGAAGAAGAGTATACCGAATGCAGAGTAGAGGCCGCCGTCACATAGAAACAGTAAGTTAAAGATAAACAGTCAGTATACATATTCCAGGAAAGGCTTTTATGTGTTACAGAAACGCCAATATTTGTCTCGTAAAGCGAGTATGTTTCCTTAAGACATTATGTGGTGTGAACTCCCAGGTAAAAACAGGAAACCGAAAAAATATCTGCTCCTGTTAGACTTGTTAAGACAGGCACACGATACGGCACTCTAACCGCTGTCCTCTATCTAGACGTATAGTATAAAGCGGAGATGCACTAGCCATCCTGTTTTCGTTTTTTTTACATTCGTTAAGAAGAACATTTGTTAAGGTTTCTTACTCTAGACTACTCTCCGATCCCTGCGGGCTTGAATTCTGTACTGCTGAGTAAGCTGGCCGTATAACCTTGGCAGATCTCTCTACTACAGACGAGCACAAGCAAAATTATATTGGCGAATCGTCTATCCAGGCGCACTCCGGTCCGTTTCTTTTTAGTTTCGTTCATTCGCGTTACCAGAAGTACCACCGCCGAAGATATGACGTATGTGTCGTCTGCATTCTGGGTTTTCACTTGAGACGCCTCGAACATCAAGTCACCGGGCGTTCCGTAGTCGACTACGCGAAGTTGGCGAAGTTACGGCTAACTGCTTCAGCCTCAGATTCAGTTGTGTCACTAAGCGCAGCGACGTGTTCTACGGAAAAACATTTTATTTCTACAGCAGATTCTTCAATGGTATTCTGGTGGTTTCCACATTAAGCTTGGAACCGTACAAGGGTCTTCACTGTGTCCAAAGGCTTTGCAACCGTAACAGGATAGCGTCGTACAGCAAACACTTGCATGACGAGTTTGGATGCAACGAAAATTCAAGCCCATGTTCGTCATAGGCTACGTACCGCGATTATATTAGCGGTTATCGCATTACGGTATGACAACCAAACGAGTTATTGTTTTAATACAACAACCAGTAGAATTTCGAGTAATTTGTACGTAAAATACGGCTGTTCCGGCCAAGGGCAACTTCAAGCCCTTTGTTCTAAACTGCCAGTAGCGGGCAACTAGTCTTGCGCGTTGTATGTACTTTAATTTCCCAACCGCTTGCATGTTGCGGGAGTGGCGGGCGTTCGAAGCTTTAGAGCAGGACTATTTGGAACAACGTTGATGGTCATGATAAGGTAAAAAAATAAAGAGAAATATACTTTTTATTAGTGAACAGCGTCAGCTGACTGCTCACAAACTATCTTACTATCCGTCGTGCGAGGGATATCACGCCTTTTTACTGCATTTGCATCTTGCTTCTACAGTACTGTAGCGACTTTTCGAAAGTTCGAACTAAACACTGGCGTGAGGATCTTTATACCCGCAGAGGCCGGGGATTATTGTTCTCCAAAAGTGCGGAGTTCCGAAAGCGATCTTTCGTAGGTTGACAGATTTAGCTCAAGCTATAAATAAAATAACAAAAACAATATATAGTTACAAATAAATATAACGATTAAGAGATGATGTGATGGTCACATCGTACCCTTTTTTCAGAAATATCCGTGCTTATAGTTTTAGTTTCCGTTTCTTGGTCACGCTCGAAAAAAGTCAAAAAGTAGTGCATAAAACGCATTGCAAACAACGTGCATATGCATTGTTGTGGAAAGCTGTATGACCGTATCGGATAAACCTGCAAGAATCGGGCTTTACGGCCTGTTGTCTGCCAAGGCATGCAACAAAGATAGAATATAAATGCGGTAATCATGTGGTGCGTAACAGCAACACAGAGAGGGAAATATAAGGACGAAGCTTCAAAGTCAGATGACGAAGACACGCGCTGCTACCGCCTGCCCGACAGGAGGTCGTCAGAATACCATAACACACACACTACAAGTTTCCCTAAGACGTGCACAAGGCGGCTTGCAAGCGAAACACGCGGCATTATCAACAACACGATACGGCCGTTTGATCACGGAACAACGAAAACAACATGCAATACCGGTACCACCACAACCAAGAGTGATCCAGCAATGAAGACCACCCTACCAATAATAATAATAATAATAATAATATAAGCAATTGAACAGTTATCACTATACCGTATTTTATAATCAGCTGCCAGGAACAGCAACGGGGCAACGTCTTCAGCAACGACATCGTTAATAAACGCGCGCGATAAACGTGGTCGGGGCGCCAAGAGTTAAACGGCTTGAAAGCCCCAAGCATTGGTTGCAAATTAACCAGTGTCTGATAGCCTCACTTAGTGAAATTCTCTCGTTTCCTCAACGTCGAAAACCATCGAAACTATGTGCCCGAGAATTTACACACAGGATGGGCTAGTTATCACTTTATCATTAGACGAGTTCAAGCTGGTGTTCCAGTCTAGATGCCGACGCGTAGCTTCGTCACGCCGTCACACGTATTACGCCGCGGAGATGCGCAAATGAAAGACGGGCATTCTCTATTAGAGACTCTTAGGCTCTTGCTTCAACTCTGCAAAAAGGCCGCTACTCACGCTAGGTATACTATTACGCTTTCGGTAATCATTATTTATTAAGAATACAGATGGAGCGACATTGTCTCCTGAGAACGTGTGCACTGGGAATATTATTCTATCTCGTATAGAGTGTGTTGGGACCACTTCAGCAGCGTGCCGCGGACGGACGCTGCGTTCCCGCGTTGGACGTCGAGGTCGAGGCGCTGTCTCAAGAAAGCCGCAGATCTCTTGTCTCCGGTTGCGAGGTTTAGCTGCTCGCCGACTCTGTGGAGGAGTTTGCGGGTGAGGTTGCCTGGGCCGCCCAAGATCTCGAACGTTAGCGGTTGAAATTAATGTGGGTACCCTATTGAAGCAAATTTTGCGAGCTTCCTTGTCTCGGCTAGATTACCAGCGTAACCTGCTGAGGCCGCCTCGCCACCGACCATTCGGTTGTTAACCGAAAGGTTGCCGGTATACTATAGCCTATCCGGTAAACTATAGCAGATAGGCCAAAGCCAGTTCCTCATGAGAAGGAGAGC
>QVRM01005255.1:80000-193535 GCA_003439945.1 Dermanyssus gallinae
CCTAAGCATCTAGGCGAGGCTTGAAAAGCCAAGGTAAGCGCTGTAGATAGGCATGTAAGTAAGTCTAGTACTCGAAACAAGGCATAGTCTGATCCATGGAGCCTACATAGTTGGACGTATAGTCAGATATATAGAACACAGTTAAATATTATTGTCTGTTATATAAAACAGAATTGAATATCTAGCCTGTTATATAGCACACAGTTGAATATCTAGTCTGTTATTTAGAACAGAGTTGGCTATCTAGTCCGTTATATAGAACATAGTTGAATATCTAGTCTGTTATATAGAACACAGTTGAATATCTAGTCTGTTATATAAAACATAGTTGATTATAGTCTGATGTATGGAACACAGTTGAACATAAAGCCTGGTTGTAGTAGAGACAACGATGGAAACAGCAGAAAACAGACATCAGAAAGGCACCAACATAACACCAACAGACCAAGGTTCATAGAAAAATCTCGCGTAAGATGGCTTAGTGGCAAAGTGGCCTTTGTCTTGCATTCGGAAGGACTGGGTTCGAGACCCAGACCGGCCACTCTTAAATTGGTTTGCATGGTCTCCAATTTAGACGAGGTAAATGCCGGAGTGGATTAGAAATTAGCCATGACATGAACAAAACCTTACACGGGCATTAGCTTTACAAAAAAGAAAAAAAATGTCCTTACGGAAAATCTAAAAAGAAAAGATAAAAAAGATTTGAAAAAAATTGCACACGATATATATATATATATATATATATATATTTAGTGCACCTCTACGCCCACCTTCATACAGGCCCATACAAACTTACGCACACCTATGCATACATTCGCGACCGTACAGTATCGGAATCTATGTACGCACCGATATGCAGAGGTTTCGCCAGAATGAACGAGAACACGGCAAGCACAACGACCGAATAACTTGATTTCATGGCAAGTCGTCGCCATTAGAAAGAATTTCCTCTGAAAATTTCTGTGACAGCTACAGAAAAAAATTATATATAGATATATATATATATATATATATATATATATATTGTCACGCATGCAGGCGCAGCTAGTTACGGGAGTTACACGTGAACGCTAGCAAAATGAAGCAAGTAACCGAACCGTACAGCCGTGTAGTAGTCTACCGTAATGAATGCACGTTGTCAATTGGACACGCATGTGATTTGACCTGGCTCTGCGTATTGGCTCTACCTCCATAAAAATCATTTTGTGGCTAACATGATTTGTATTATTCACGTTGTTTGTCTCTGCTGTGGTCGCCCGACTAGCACCCTGGCGGGTGAGACGGTGTAGTTAGTGTAATTGTAGCATTAGTAGTAGAAGTTGTTGTTGTTGTTGCTGCTGTTGTTGCTGCTGTTGTTGTTGTTGTTGTTGTTGTTGTTTTTGCTGCTGTTGTTGCTATTGCTGCGGCAACGCGCGGATCTAAGGCGTCTTCATCTTTGCACTACCAGTCTGACTACCTCTCGGTATGACTTGTCTCTTGGGCGAACTTTTAGAATTCCCCTTGGACTTCACGGGACAGCGTCACTCGTCGCGATTGTTTACTTAACCGAACAGCTGGACACATATCTGCGTGTGGGAGCTGCGTGTGTTCGCGAAGCGCAGGCGAAACGAATGGACCAGAATATATTAGAAAACGTCGTCAAGCTAAATGCACGGGCTTGCTCGGCCTGTGAACCTGGCAAAGCAGGCATCGCTTTGGATAAATCACGATTCTCGAATAATGACGTTCTTGCTGGCCGAGATTGCATTCTGTGGTTTCTGTTTTGAATTCATCTAAATAAGCATCAGATGCTGCCACGACTGTGCTCGCAGGTGTGTACGAAGTTTCATGCGTCTGCCTGCCTGCCTGGCCCTTGCGAAGAGATCACTGCACTGCCCCTTTCGAATAACATGTCGCGAGCAGCTGACTGTATAATTGTATAATCGGTATAATTGTTTATGCTATATGCATACTCAATATGAGTGAAATAAATAGAATGAAAAAATAAGCATCAGGCATATAGTCGTCGTCGATTCACTCAGATAACACTATTGACAAGTGGGGTCAATCGAAATCGTTATTTTATTAACACCCGAGCGGGGTATGTTAATAAATAATATAATATATCACATTTGTTGCAGCACTGCCTTACCTAGGTGGGTTTGATTTTGTCTTCCCTGACAAACTTTAAATTAGTGCCCTCTGCTACCGTACCAAGTGGAGTCGAACATGCAGGGGTCTAACGCTGAAAGTTGTTTATTGGCCTTCATTGCTACCAGGCAGCATCTATATAGGTGGCTGTTTGGCTATATCTTCACGGGTTTTTACGTTTCGCGCTGCTGCGCCTGCATACGTTTACACTATGTGCAGACAGACGCAATAAAAGCAACGGCGTAATGTTTTTGCTGCCAAGACTTGCTCTCAAAGTCAAACATTCGATAATGGAATCGGTGTTGATTGTGTGAGCACCTGATGGTTATTTGTTTTTGGCTGTGTGCTGTTACAGTTGTCCTCGTCGTCGTCGTCACTTAGACAGCTATTAGTGGTTACTATTAACCAATTTTGGTCAATACCAATTCGATTTTTGGCACGATGGTTGCCGCTAACGTTGTTGTTATTGTTGAGTACAATGTTACACAGCTGCGTATGTGAATAAACTCGTATGTGTGTGTGTGTGTGCATATTTATGTAGATTTACTATGAATAATTTACGCTCCATGTAGGTTCTCCATATTATACCGGCCACATGTCATCACCACCACGTCATCACCATCACGCCATCGCACGAACACATTACGCACCCATCCACCAAAGGCATCATTCATCACTTTCACATCAAACCGGCGAGATTACGGCGACCACGGCGCGCGGCGCGTGGCGCGCGCTGGCGGGGGTGCGGACAAGATACATGCGGGGGGGGGGGGGGGGTATGCTCACCAGGAGGAAGATCATGGTGATCGGTATCAGTAGCAATCGGCCCTGTTATCGTCCGGTGTGTCGGTCAAACGAACGGTAAACGATCTTCTTTTAGCGGACGGCTAGCGTAGCGATGCCGCTTCGACGACAGTGATAGTGTCTCAAAACCTTTGTGTGCCTCTTCGCAGTGAGCCACAGAGGTTGAACATTTCACTCCACCCACTGTAGAAGTAGAAACACCACTCCAGCAGCCGCAACAACAACAACAGATGCTGGTGCTGCTGCTCCTGCCTCAGCAAAGTATTCCAGCCGCTTAGTTTCAGCAGCAATGTATTCCAGCCGCTTAGTTTCAGCAGCAATGTATTCCAGCCACTTTGATTCGGGCTCGGTTCGCGCAGGTATCGAATATCTCTTACACACAGACAGATAGGCAAACAGACAGATATACACAGACAAACAGACGGACACAAATACCCCTCCGGACACACACAGTAAGACACAAATACCCTTCCGGACATACACAGTAAGACACAAATACCCCCCACTACCGTCCGGTCGCCAACAAACTCAGCACTCACCGACGGCCGTACCTTGAGATGACCGTGTTGACTAATCTATGAATCTATCGCGGCGTCCCGCTCATTTCAAGCTCGTATACGGCTTTAGTGTTGTTGTTGTTGTTGTTGTTCTTGTCGCGGTTGTTATTGTTGTTGTTGCTGTCGCGGGTGTTTTTGTTGTTGTTGTTGTTGTTGCTGTCGCGGTTGTTGCTGTTATTGTTGTCGTCGTCTTTCATCAAGCAGACAGCCGTCGTGTTGTGTTAAATCCACAACGAGCGAATAGCGCGCGACGGCCACGGCAGTGGCAACAAGCAGGGGCGGCCGGCCGGCCGGCGAGCGGGCGTTACGCGTGTCACGCGTGCAACGCACGTCCACGTCTATGGCGCCATGGTATCGCCATATCTCACGCACACGTTTATGTGCTGCCGCTACGCCACCGGTTAGCCAGGTGGTTGTGGTGACGCTCGCGCGGGTGTTGCTTCTGGTGTGTTGCTAGAGCTGTTTGGACTGGGGACGCTTGGGGTGGTCAATGATAATAATGATGATGATGGTGGTGGTGGTGGTTGTGGACCTCGACCACGATCACCTCACTGACCACGATCATCTCACTAACCACGATCATCTCACTGACCACGATCACCTCACTAATCACGACAGCACGACAGCGACTTGTTTGCTACTGCCGCAGGTGCTACTGGCGAAGTGTTGGTTTTGGCGCTGGTGGTGATGTTGGCGTTGGTGGTGGTGACAATAATTATTGTTCTTCTCCTCCTCCTCCTCCTCCTCCTCGCGGCAAACGCGTCAAGTGTACGTACAGCGTCCGCCTGCAGACAAGCAGCAACGCAACGTGACTCCGAAATCGCCATCGAACGACGACGACGACTGAAAGACGACCGGCCAAAGGAAGTAACACAAAGCACACAAACGCGCACAACGCGCAGAGCAGCTCTGTAAGCCGTGTGCAAAACGCGCAGCAGCAGCGCCGCCGCCAAACAGACAAACCCCCCCCCCCTCTCTCTCTCTCTCTCGCTTTCTCGCAGCAGCTGAACAGCTTTGACGATTATGGAGCAGCTGACCATAATCATTATTATCATCATCGTCGTCATCATCATCATCATCAATATTATCGACGCCGTCATCCTCTTGTTAGTAGTAGTAGTTGTTGTTGTTGTTGTCGTGTCAGCATCAAGCAGCATTTTCACCGCTCACTCTCCTCCTTGAAAGGTAGAAGGAAAGATTACCTATCTTTCTCTTCCCCGTTTCTCTCTCTTTCCTTTTGCTCTGGCTGGCTCTCGTCTTGCCTTTCTTCCTTCTTTTCGATATATGGTTTCTCCTTTCTCTCTCTCTCTCTCTGTAGCCCTTTCCCTGTTCTTTGTATTCTTTCCCCGATGCCGCCCTCACCTAAGCATGATTGCCCCCCATCCCTATTTCCGCCCGTACCACCATCCCACACCCGCCTGCCCTAACCCCCCCCCTGTATGTGTTGTGATGTCTCGGCGATCGGCAACCACCGCGATATCAGTTAGTTTCTGGTATCAATAGGTATCTTATGAACACATTCTGTTGTTAAAGGCAGTGGCAAATCAGCGGTAGCGGTTCTACGACGGCAAACACGGTCGACAAATATCTCGCTTGCGAGAAACACAGCGTGCGTCGTGGGCTTGATGCGTACGCCAGAGGCGAATATTATGGACCCCTGAGCGTGTCTAATTATTTGCTCGCTATTGTATGTAGGGGGGGAGGGGCGCGGTCAGCACCCATGGGGTCCACCGAAATGAGTAACTCTCAAGGTTTAAACTCCATGACAAGAAACTCGGGGTTCCAGCCGCATTGAATGCGATAGGGGTCTGGATCGATGCAAACGGGTACGTCCTCGGCGGTGGTCTGTCAACAAAAGCTTTCGCTAACTTTTTCGCATCCGCTCGAGCTTCTTGAACGTATTTTATAGCTACTATACCCATTTCTATTGCTTGTAAACGCAGTGGTAGTGGTACTTTTTGCAGCTATAGTATTGGTAATTGTGGTGTACTAATCAAGCATAATTTGCATGTTACTATTACCTTTATAAAAAAAATGATTATTAAGTTATTTTTTTAATTTTTAATTTTTGATTGAAAAAAATTCTAAATTGTCTCTTGAACTGAACAGCGCTATACGTAGTTGGTAATATCAATTCACTTATTGCCGTTCAACATATAAATTAAGCATTATATGATAATAATTTGATTGACAATGGAAAGCAGTATTTGTCGGAATATACAACCGACATTCTCTTTACTTTCTTTTCTTCTTTTTTTACTTTACTTTTTTAACTTAAAGTAAAGTTAATCACATTTTACTTTAACCCTAAGTTGAAAAAATCCGTATATATATATATATATACATCTTATAGCGGCAGGCATAAGGTGTCAAAACCTCGAAAATAATGAACAGAGCCACTCCGACGAAGACAATAAGGCAGTACGTTAAAGTAGGTCTTTCGCAGTCAATTGGTGCCAGCCAGTGACACAAATGTGCTAGGTAGATAAGCAGGAAGTAATTATGCTTTGCCGCTGTTGCTGCTGCTGCTGCTGCTGCTTCTGTCGATGCAAACTTGATTTTATCCTGTCAACACACAGAAACAGACACACAAAATGACGGGGACTGAATCATTTGACCTCGGGATTCAACGAAAGCAGCAACGACGGAAGCAGCAATAACAACAACAATAACAACAACATCAACACAACAACTACCACTACTATTACTACCATTACTACGACTTTTATATATATATATATATTTTTGAATATAATGTATGCCAAATGTTTGCGACGTTACTGTTTCTGCGTCACGGCCAGCAGCACCACCACCACCAGCACCACCACCACCCTAATTATCAACATACCCATAATCAGTATTATGCTCACAATTACCTCTAGCAGCGTGATCGCTTTAATCACCTCCTCCTACTACTACTACTACTACTCATATTGCGCGTCTCATGTTCTTCCATCCTGCAGCAGCTTCCACGACTTTTCCATAGTGATGTTAGTGGCAGTCGCGCAGCCAGCAAGCGCCCTCATCAACCAGCAGAGAGAGAAAAAGCAAATACTCCACAGGCATTGGGACTCTGTTGCGGCATTGCAGGCGCTAGATTGCGCGACGTGGGTCACGGAGTTGCTGGGTGGGAAGGGGGACAAACAGCAAAGCAATACGTCTATTGGGATGTCGGTTGTCGTCGCAGGTTGTTGTTGTTGCTGTTAATGTTACTATTAGTGTTATGTTTGTTATTGTCGTTGCTGTTAATGTTACTATTAGTGTTATGTTTGTTATTGTCGTTGTTGTTCTTGGAGTTTTTTGTTTTGTTTTTGTTGTTTTGTTTGCTGTTGTTGTTGTTGTTGTTGTTGTTGTTGTCGTTGTCGTGGTCTTTGTCGTCGGCACCGCCATCTCAGTCGCCTCTATCTCTATGATCGTCATCTGGTCGACCGAGAGAAAGAAACCTACGGCGAGTCATTGGCATACAAACGCGAGGGCAGTCGCAAATGTCGCGATAGTCGCCGAGCTGTACGTGGCAAACCGCCGCCGGCTCGCCGCGGATCGACGCAGCCAATTCGGTGAGGAGATCTGATCCGATCACGACAAGGAAGGAGAACAGATGGCGCTGTGGCGGCAGCAGCAGCAGCAGCAGCGGCGGCTGGTCTTGTCGGCTCACAACACGACGAACCGGAGGAAATAGAGGAAAATCGTCGCTGCTGCCGCTGCGGTCGGTCGGTCTGATTGATAAAATGAAGATAATATTCATTGTACTAGTAAAATAAGTACAACTTGAATTTTAATGGTTATCTACGAACATATCTGTCTGTAGCACTAATGCTGTTCAACATCGGTAGCTTTCCCGGCAAGCATAATAATATTAATAATAATCATAATATCGGGGCCACTACGTCGAAACAATACAAATGGTTAAATTTTGATCAAACTGATATAAATTCACCACGATTCCCGCAATAGGAAAAAGAAAACAGTTACGAGTCTGCTTAGGCTTCCAGAATAAAGGTGAAAAAGACCTGACTACCTTGGACATTTTATACATATCTCATGCATGCACGTTTGCTTAGCCTTACCACTGAACCGTCGTCTAGTGAGAAGCTCCTCTCTTCTCCGTACCAGCCTCCCTAGCGATGCATGGGAGGAAGCCAAATGACAACTAATGTTGTACGGTTATTTAATAGATAAAGGGACTAAGATAAAGATCATGAAATGATGCGCTAAGTGAGTAGAAGAGACGTACGTTGACACGCACATTTAGCGTGCTCTTGATTGTTATTTTTTAATTGTCTCCTACCACCAATCTGATCAAAAAGAAATCATTCAGATTTCTTTTTGATCAGACTGGTGGATGGTTAGCGTTTAGTAGAGTGACGTGTTTTAGGGTGAGGGCAAAATGCTTTTGCTTTTGAACTTTATGAAGAAAGTTCGAGCAGTTTCCGGAAGCTTCTTTAATTCGCCAGCAATGGTCACACAGAACTGGCAGAGACCACTACAACCCAACCGACATCTCGTGACCCGCTATTCACTTCACGGGTTTCACCATAAACTCTGCCATCGAAGAGGCTTCCACGATCCTGATGTCGGCTGTTTGTGCCGTTTATGTAACCAGCCGTGCCCTATCTACCATCTCGATACCTGTCAGAGAGCTATTTTTCATACGCAGTTAGCTCGATGATATTTTATTACTTATCTATAAACATGTGTTGTATTACAATGATGTATATATATATATATATATATATATATATATACCATGCATATGGTGCAGTCGGGGGGAGTGGTTTCAATACCGATGTTTTTGGCATCATACCCACTAAATGGTTAAAATATTTCTGGAATGGCAAGTAAAACGATGTATGAACACGAATGTTCTGTAAGGAGCGTGTGTTAAAAATAATAACTGAACTGCTAATCAGAAAAACTGCCTCTCACCTAAAAGCTTCATGACGACAATGAACAAACTTTTTCTAGAGGACTAACTAGTAAATGCGGTTGCACACGCGGAGACCGCGGCAGGGACGTCCTTGCAAGCGTGGGCCGGTATGGTGGGACTCCAAATCACAAAAAACAGTCGTGTCCGGTCTGACTGGAGACTGCTTGCGCATAGCATTAAACTGTCAGGTGTGGGGAGGGGGAGTCTTCAACTTTTGGTGGACTTGTTCGCCGGGAGCTGCGTGGAGACACGATCAAGTTAGCCGAGAGGCCCTAGTTCTCTCCTGTAGTATACTCTTGAAAGCTTGTGTCGCCTGGTTCCAGAATTGTGTTGATTCTGTCATCTTGTTGATGATGTCACGTATGTTAAAAATTGTCATATTACACAAAAAGCTCCAGTAAATGCGTGCGTTGCTGCGCCTATGCTGGCTACCTCAGCACGGTGTTCCGGGGTGTTCTCGAGTCGCCATGCCGCAGTGGGTGCACGTTGGGCTGGGGGCTCTCCCGATCCTAAACAGGTAGAGGACTGAAAGTCTCCATAATTTGTGAGACCCCGGGTGCTGTGGAATGTGAGTTCTCCCCCTGATATTTTGAGCCGGCCTTTGATGTTTGGGATCAGGGCGCGGAAGCTGGCGCCCGGGCCACCCTGCTGTAGGCCGTCCCTATTCTCCTGCCAGAAGTCGAAGTGCGCGCTGACGTTCCTCGTCTTTTTTGAGATCGGGGTTATCTTATGAGCGGCGGTGCTCGGCTGCCATCATATCCTACGTAGGATTGTTCCGGCAATAGCGAGCGCCGCCGCTGCGCTAACCGTCCTGTACCCTGCGATGACTCAGAGCTCTGACGCTGTTGGCCGGACGCAGGCGGGTCCTGTTTGCAGCTCATGCTAGTGTGCATGTGAGCCAGGTCGGAGCTCGTTACATTGTTAAGTACATACGTAAGGCCAAGTTAGTTACAGGGAAACGAACTTGGCCGCGGACACAGTGAAACGTCTTCTTAGCTGCCGTGGCCCGACGGTGTTCAGCATGAGCCGCTCGAAGTCGCTGGCAGCCTTCGTTGCGTTCTCCGTCACCCACCGTACGTACCACGGAGACCCTTCTTAAAGGTAACTCCAAGGTACCTCACGTTGTTGATAAGTGCGGTCTTGTTTGGTCTTCTAGGTGAAGATGGAGGGCGGGGCATTTTCTCCGACCCGCCATCAGTATCGCCTTGCTCTTGGCAGGGGCGAGAAAGAACGTGCATTTTCGCTCCACATGATACGTTAACTTCACAGTTCGAGGCCGCACTCACTTGTCCTTTTATTTTATGCAATCTGTTTTGAGTAATTTATACATTATTTCCATAATTAGTATAATCAGAGTCTTAATAACATAACACCGTGATGATAGGTGTTACTGCCGGTTATGTATAGGCAGAATGACACGTGTCTCTAGTGGGTGTTATAAAGAATATGTTATATAATAATCTAAATAATAAAAGAATCTATAATGGTACATTTATTATCACTAAAACCTGCCAAGAAAGCATAATTTGATGTCACATATTTACATATTATCAAGTATACGTAACCGTGGCAGAAGAACATTAAGAATCCTCAACTTATAAACCATAATTTGGATTAGCATGCACCCAAGCAACGCACGTTTAAATTTGGGCTCAGATCTTTTAAAAGAATATGTAATTTATTTAGACTGAACAGGATGCAGATACTTTATCATAGCTAAATACGGCGTGTTAGTGAAAATGTGTACGCAACCTATTTTTAGAAACGGGTCGACTGCGGAATTGTTTACTTTAAGCAACGCACGTTTAAATTTGGGCTCAGATCTTTTAAACGAATATGAAATTTATTTAGACTGAACAGAATGTAAATACTTTACCATAGCTAAATACGGCGTGTTAGTGAAAATGTTTACGCAACCTATTTTTAGAAACGGGTCGACTGCGGAATTGTTTACTTTAAGCAACGCACGTTTAAATTTGGGCTCAGATCTTTTAAACGAATATGAAATTTATTTAGACTGAACAGGATGTAAATACTTTACCATAGCTAAATACGGCGTGTTAGTGAAAATGTTTACGCAACCTATTTTTAGAAACGGGTCGACTGCGGAATTGTTAACTTTAGTATTGTTTGTATAGGGCACTAGATCTAGCAAACCAATGCCGTTAGCCGATTTTGCTGTATGCCATGCCTTTGCCACCAACAATTATCGCATTTCAAATCAGGTGGCCATCGGGTGGCCGTTGACTGTAGTATAGAACGTTTTTTAAACTTTTTGTCGAGTTGATTACATAGCACGCTAGATTGTGTGACGTCGTATTGCCACGATGGGTGGTTTGCTTTAAGTTTTGATATAGTTACGTTTTTTAACTTTTTGAGCACGCTAGATTGTGTGACGCCGTATTGCCACGACGGGTGGTTTGCTTTAAGTTTTGATATGGTTTGGTTTTGTTTTACATTACTGTATATGGTTTGGTTTGCTTTGTGACGGAGGAATCAAACTTATGGTTTAATTTTGCTTGATATGGTTTGGTTTTGCTGGTTTTGCTTTTGATTTGTTTGTTATATAGCACGGTGAAACGCGTTTGAGTTTACATTTTTTACATAATTGAATAAATTTTGATGTACAAGATTTGCTATAAGATTTGCTTAAAACATGAACAACAAATATATACACTTTTATGCGAGTGTCAGTTACTACATTACTACTAATGGTATATCTGCTTTTTACATAATTAAATACATCTTGATGTACAAGATGTGCTATAAGATTTGCTTAAAACATGAACAAAATATTGCTATAAGATTTGCTTAAAACATGAACAAAATATTATACACGAGTGTCAGTTACTACATTTTTTTTGGTGGTTTTGCTTTTGATTTGTTTGTTGTTTACATTTTTGCTTTTACATAATTGATGTACAAGATTTGGTATACGATTTGCTTAACATGAACAACAAATATATACACTTTTGCGAGTGTCAGTTACTACATTACTGATTTGTTTGTCATATAGCACGGTGAAACGAGTTTGAGTTTACATTTCAACACAAAGCAGTCCGTTGGGAGTCATGCAAAGGAAGTCGCGGGATACCAAAGGTCGTAACGACGACGACAACAACAGCACCTCAACATCATCCGGCCCAAGGGGAGATCATCGAGGGGGCGAAACAGTCCAATTTAACGATACCGGAGCAGAGAAGGGACGAACGAATGCCAACGCCAGCGCCCGAGAAGCGGGTACTTCGGTACCACTGTGAGTGGAAAGGCTGCGAGCAAACGTTTAGCTGTGCCCGGCACGTGCTTCTGCACGCGCTGTACGTGCACGTCGGTCTTCGGGGTAACGGCAACGCGGTCGCTCAGCAAGCGCAGCTAGCTGGCGGCATCGATCCGGCCCGCGAGAGCCTGTTTTGTCAGTGGGGAGTGTCCGGCGACAAGGACTCGTGCGACGGCATGGCGCGTCGGCGTCTGTCGCTCTGCACCCACGTGCAGGAACGTTATTGTTCCGAGGCGCACCTGCACGTTCAGGCGATTCGGCGGCAGCAAATCAGCCAGTTTGGGGCGGCCAGCCTTCCGGCGCCCGCTCAACCCCCGCCGCACCCCGGCATATACGATTTTCTTTAAACATGAACAACAAATATATACACTTTTGCGAGTGTCAGTTAATACATTACTACTAATGGTACATCTGCTTTTATAATAATGTACAAAATGTGCTATAAGATTTGCTTAAAACATGAACAAAATATTATACACTTGTATGCGAGTGTCAGTTACTACTTAAATACATTTTGATGTATAAGATTTGCTATAAGATTTGCTTAAAATATGAACAACAAATATATACACTTGCATGCGAGTGTTTTATTCGTGTCACCATCTTTTAGCTACTAGCAGGCCGAGCCCACCGCAGCAACGGAACTTCATGCCGCCTTAGATTGTTGACACTTTGAGCCGTTTTATTACGAAACTGTTGCCGGCCGCATCGAAGGACGCGGTTGTTGATTTAGGATGGAAACTGGGAGCCGCTGTGGGACCCCGGCTGGACGCCATTTCAGTCTTCGGAGCCTCCTCCTCGACCACCCTACGCTTTATCCGGCAGTTTCGGACAAACCTTCGCCACCGACCGGTGCAGATCTGGACGTCGTCGACGCTGTTGTTGTTCAGTAGTCTTACTGGCAGCTCGGAGCCGCCACAAGCCCGCTGTTTTTCATGGCGGGGTGACACGGCAGCGTCTGATTGAAGCAGCTGTTCCGAAACGAGGCAAGCCAGCCACTGTAGGACCGTCGCCTCTCGATTGGAGCCTCCTCCTCAGAGCCGCTTCATCAAATGCCACTATGGCCGAGGACCAGCCCCTGGCCACTCGGGCTCTTCGTGTCGTGACTTGGTCGGTCGCTCAAGGCGAGTGACTTCACGATACTCTGAGTTGCCCTTTTATATCAAATCGGGCCAGGCAATGGCAGCATTAGTAGAACCAATTCAGCGAAACGTTAGTCAATGCAGAAAGAACAACGAACGACAAGGCCCTTGAGATTGATCCACCTGGCATACAAGTAATCTTCTCGTAAAACCGGAAAGAGGCTTTGAACCGAGATTGCTCGAATCTCTTACTTGGGCGACAACAGGCGGGCAAAATAAGAAGAGCAAAATGTTTGGCATGTCAAGCACACTTTTATTCAAATATATTTTAAAAACGGTGTTCTTATGACTGTTTAGGACCCAAAACAAGCGTGTTTATCAGGGTTACAATGTACTTCGATACATTATTTTTATCCTAAGTTTTAGTGCATACTAATCACCATTAATTCACATCAGGCAACAAAAAAGCGCGGTTTATAATCTTATTACATAGAGCTGTGCTCGACATGCCAAATAGTTTTAGTTTGGTCGGATGTTATCGCCAAAGTTTAATTAAGAACAAGACGATATAATAACATAATGCCCCTTGATGAAGAGTTTTACTTTTCGCTGAACTAGAGCATGTGCCGTTGGAAAGGTCTGCAAGCTAACTTATCTGCGCAGAAGAAACCAAGACTCGATTAAGTAATCTCTACTAACCTGGCTGCGTGACTCTTTTGTCAACTGAAGTATCTGATGCGTGCAATGCAATCAAATGCACTGTAAATTTTCCATAATAGGGACATCATGATGACTTTATTGACAATCTAGGTGCGTGACAAGATCGTTACAACAACGAATTACATTTTTGTTCTGTCAACTCGACTAGTGAGCCATCCGCAGGATAATCTGCGGCATGATACTTACCGTACGTTGGTTGATCTATTGTGAGACTTGTGGAAACCATATCTCTGACACCAAACGTGTTGGAAGCCCTGTGCGGCAAGCGCTTTTGCCAAGTCCCGTTTTTTCTCTTGCCCTTTGCCAAGAATCATCTGTTATCTGTTAGTTTTGTAATTTTCAAAATGTTCAATTGTATTTTCAAAATCGATTATTATTACTAAATAATAGCGTTTGCCTATCTACTGGCTTATCGCTATACCAGCCTTGTATATATGTTTTAAACAGCACAATATCCACCCGCGGGATGTTTTGCGGCATGGTACTTATCGCACGTTGCTTGGCATACTATAACATACCAATGCATTCATCGTGAGGCTCGCGGAAGGCATCAATCTAACACAAAGCGTGATGGAAGCAGTGTGCCGCAAACGCCGTTGCCAAATGCCTCACTCGCTTTCTGTCAAGTATCATCTGTCCTCGAGCTAGTTTTGTAAATATTTTACGCGATTTCCTATAGTTTTACCGCCCACTGTCTTGTATATATTTAAATGCTTTGTTTTGCTTAAGCCCTTTGCGCCTGAAGTTCACAACGCTAACAATTAGGTTCCTGCAAGTATTTAAAGACAAATAATTTAATTAAAAATAATCAGGGCATATACAATTGTCCAAGCTCCTTAATCCCAATCCATGTCGAGCCCGGTGGTGCGGTCCATTCGAGTGCACCTCGCGACCGGAGGAGACGCTTAGATGCACGGGTTTGAGCTCCACTGTTGCACATTTATATTTATGGGGTCTGTCTCACGAAGCAATGCGAAAGCAGTCCCATGGACGCTAAATGTTGGCTGAGAGTCAGCTCAAATAAATGGCGAATTGTTCCGTTCGAGTGTGAATATTGCCACTGCACATACTGCGTATAATGTCTGCGGATTTTAAGTATCCCTGCTACACTCGACGCTTTTCTCGCTCCTTCTCCTATACATGACCTAGACCGCCATCTTCTGTCACCATAATGATGACTACTAATTAGGTAAACTTCCTTCCAAATGCAATACTCTTTCCTTGCAACTCTAGTGTATCATTATGTCCTAATCAACCGCTTCGTCGGAAATAAACCGCCGCCATTTTCTTTTAGTTATTAAATAGCCCAAATTTGATTTACTTTCCTGTCTAACCCTGAATAGACTTTCTTGGAAAAAACAACAAAACCTGCGTACAATAGCATATACTCTTGACCAGACAGTCACTACTCATTTGGGCAGGTTTCCAAGCAGAACCGAAAGTAAGAACAGTCTGTTTTCTTACTAGATTTGTCTGCGCCTCGCGACCGGACGGAGGACACATAGGTGCGCGGGCTCGAGCCCCACCGTTGCACTTTTGTATTTATAGAGGCCAGTCTATTAAGCAATGCGAAACGCAGTCCCGTGGACGTTAAATATTGGCTGGGGGTCGTCCTGAAAAGTATTTTTTAAGTCCGTCATCCTGAGCCACCTCAGTTGTTAGTTTCGAAACTTTAGGAAGTCGAAACTTTAAGAACAAACGAGTGCAGACTGGGGGAGGAGCTCGAGGGGCAAAGAGAGAACGGGGTACAGGAAAATAGGAAAGACCTCTAATGAGAGGAGATAAGCGAGCGGGTCAAAGGACAAGATTTCCTGTGCACAAGCTGTCACGGCGAGCTGGAAAAAAAGAGGGCCAAGGAACGGGAACTGGAAACAGAGGCCACGGAGATTGAAAATAGTATAGAAAGAGCAAGCACTCCGGAAGAGCTGATGAGAGCCGTCAAGGGACACTGGCCTGAGAGTGTGATTAAACACTTAAAGGTCACCACTGACGCCCTCACCACTCAGAGGGAGGTTAGGGTAGCGGTTATCACTAAGGGGTCAGATTCGGACAGGGGTTTAATAGAGGGGCTGGCGGCACAGTTTCCCACGCTCGCAGCGGTGGCTGACACAAGCGCGGGGACGGCCGCCGTTCTTAAAAATAGCGACGCCGTCGAATTCTTAGAAGGTTGAGGAAACCAAGCGGTCTCTCAACGGTCTTTGGTACTGGGAGTGGTAAACCCGGAAGAAGAACTAGGGACAGCGACCTTGGGGGTGCTCCAAGCTGTCGTGGGAAAAGCGCTGGGGCTAGCTGGCGGGGAGAAACCCCCGCTGGCGCGCGTCACAAGAGAGCGTCGCACACAGACGTTTCAACGAGCTCTGGAAATCTGCTGCCGTAAGGCTGGTGACGGCAGTGGCCTTCTAGAGATTTGCTCGAGACAAACGAGGAAGACCGGAGTCAAACCGGAGGCTACCACTCGGGCGGAGCAGGGAGCGAGGCGCACTCTCAGGGTTAAGGTTGAAGAGGGAAAAACCTTCGCCGACACTCTCCGGGGTGTTACGAACATGTCAGGCAGCAGGAAGGCGCCGGGATAACGGTTAGAGGGGTAGTTAAAAATAAAAAAAGGGTGACCTTATCATTAGAATAGAGGAGTAAAAACGACGCGGGAGAGAAAATGGCGGCGGCCATTCGGGAATCTGCAAAGATGCAGGCAGACTGCCGAGAGCTTAACCAGGGGCAGACCATCGCCTTTTGGTGGATTGACCCACTCCTGGACGGGGAGCAGGTCGAAAGGGAACTGCAGAAGGCCTTGCAACTTCCGGCCGGCGCCAAGATCAGAGCTGCCAAGCCAAGGCTCGGAGAGGCTGACGTTTGGTACGCATTGTTTACGGCGTCCCCGGCGGCGGCAAGAGCCATATGCTCCCACAAGACCCTTAAGCTGGGCTCGAGGTGGTACTTCTCTCCCAACCGGGAGGAGGGGAATTAGAGGACATTCTCGAGAAACTTATTAAACGTTTTTTTTTCCGTAAGGCTTATGCCCGTGTACGGTTTTTTCATGTCATGGCTTATATTTAATCCACTCCGGCATTTACTTTGTCTAAATTAAAAACCATGCAAACCAATTTAAGAGTGGCCGGTCTGGGTCTCGAACCCAGGCCTCCCGAATGCAAAGCAAAGGCTTTGCCACTAAGCCATCTTGCTCGGTGAACTTGCGACTCGTGTTACATATATTTGATATTTTGCTTAATTTTTTTTTTATTTGTGTTGCCTCGTGTTACCATGTGCTTTTTGTATTTTTTAATTCTCGTGTTACATTTATTTGATATTTTGCTGTTATTTGATTTTTCACAGCTAATTTTCAGCTGCTGCTACGCTTTAGTTGTTTTTAGTTTAGTTTTTTTTATTACGGTTGCTGGCATTTTTTTTACGAATGCAAGGCAAAGGCTTTGCCACTAAGCCATCTTGCTCGGTGAACTTGCGACTCGTGTTACATATTGTTTTTTTTATTATTTGTGTTGCCCTGTGTTATTATGTGTTTTTTGTGTTTTTTAATTCTCGTGTTACATTTGATATTTTGCTGTTACTTTATTTTATTTGATATTTTGCTGTTACCTTACTTTTGACATTTAATTTTCAGCTGCTGCTACGCTTTAATAGTTTTTTCTTGTTATTACGGTTGCTGAATTTTTTATTACGCCACGGAGTACGGTTTAGGATATAGCACTATTTTTTTATTGTTTTGAAGAAACACGGTTTTACGCGTTTTTAGTATTTGTATTACACGGTTGTTGGTTTTTTTTTTCACGCCACGGAGTATGGCTACTGATAACACCGTTTGATTTTGATTCTTATTACGGTTACTGGTATTTTTTCACAGCATGTTTTTGTTTTCAGTTACGAACGCGTTGTTAATAATAGCACTGTTTGCTTTTGATTTTTTATTACGTTAGTTTTTAGTTTGTAATTAAAAACAAATACAGCATGGTATTTGTTTTTAGTTATACATTGTTTAGTTATACATTGATATAATAATAACAACTATTGAGAGTGTTTTATGTTTCATTTTTTGTTACTAACAGGTTGTTTTTAAATAATTGTTTTCAAGAAGCACCGTTAAACGCGTTGATTTTGCAGCACGCTATTGTCGCTTAAATGCGTTGCGTTTGTTTGTAAATAATTGTTTTCATTTTTTTTTATGTATTTAAATAATTGTTTTCAAGAAGCACCGTTAAACGCGTTGATTTTACAGCACGTTATTGTCGCTTAAGTGCGTTGCGTTTGTTTATATTTGTTTTTGTTACGCGCTATTAATTGTTAATGCTCATGGAAAGTCCCTAGCTTGGGATGCAACGGTTTCGTGCACAACCGCGGCTTCCTATTTACACCACAGCTCTGTTGAGCCGGGGTGGGTAGCAAAGCACGCGGACGCCAGAAAACGGTTTAAATATGCTGGACTGGAAACAAGATATATTTTTGTGCCTATTGCCATGGAGACACTAGGACCAATCAGCAAGAGAGCCGAAGCATTTCTCAACGAAGTGGTCTCGCTTTCTTTGTGCCTATTAAGCCAAGGCAGCAGGCGTCCCACACGGTACTCCCAGGTTGCTAAAGCCCGGGGCATTAACCGTGTAGCCCGGGGACCGTGTGCAGAACACTTTCCCCGTATTAACGAAATAGCCTTAACAGCCCTCGAATGGGCCACGACAGGATGACAATATAAATTCGTTGCCACCCAACCGATATCGTATGCCTTGCCTCCCGCGCCAACAAAAGTGACCTCGGGAAAGTTACTTTCGGGAGTTTACACCGTCTGACTAACTTACATGTGGGCCAGTGAAGGTCCCCGCAGCGCGCGTAAGTCGCACACCAGCAGACCAAGGCCGGTAAGAGAGTCATAGTTACTCAGCGCGTTCGTAACACAGCACAATCCGTGCTGTGTTACGAACGCGCTGTTGATTCTACAGCACGTTAATGTTCTACAGCACGCTATTGTTACGAACGGGTTAAACGCGTTGTTAATGATTCTCGAGTTTGTTACAGTTACAATTACGTTTGGTCGGTTAACGCGTTGTTAATGATTCAATGATTCTACAGCAGGCTAACGTTTGGTCGGTTAACGCGTTGTTAATGATTTAATGATTCTACAGCAGGCTATTGTTAAAACTAATGATTTAATGATTCTACAGCAGGCTATTGTTAAAACGCGTTGTTAATGATTCAATGATTCTACAGCAGGCTATTGTTACGAACGCGTTTGTTACTATTACATTTTGATATAATAATACAGCACGCTATTGTCGGTTAAACGCGTTAATGATTCTACAGCACGCTATTGTTACGAACGCGTTTGTTACAGTTACATATTACATTTCGATAATAATAACAAATATATACACTTGCATGCGAGTGTTTTATTCATGTCACCATCTTTTAGCTACTAGCAGGCCGAGCCCACCGCAGCAACGGAACTTCATGCCGCCTTAGATTGTTGACACTTACAGCTGTTTTGTTACGAAACTGTTGCCGGCCGCATCGAAGGATGGAAACTGGGAGCCGCTGTGGGACCCCGGCTAAACGCAATTTCAGTCTTCGGAGCCTCCTCCTCGACCACCCTACGCCTTATCCGGCAGTTTCGGACAAACCTTCGCCACCGACCGGTGCCAGATCTCGACGTCGTCGACGCTGTTGTGGATCGGTAGTCTTACTGGCAGCTCGGAGCCGCCACAAGCCCGCTGTTCTTCATGGCGGGGTGACACGGCAGCGTCTGATTGAAGCAGCTGTTCCGAAACGAGGCAAGCCAGCCACTGTAGGACCGTCGCCTCTCGATTGGAGCCTCCTCCTCAGAGCCGCTTCCTCAAATGCCACCATGGCCAGAGGACCAGCCCCTGGCCACTTGGGCTCTTCGTGTCGTGGCTTGGTCGGTCGCTCAAGGCGAGTGACTTCACGACACTCTGAGTTGCCCTTTTATATCAAATCGGGCCAGCCAGTGAATAATGGCAGCACCAATTCAGCGATACGTTAGTCAATGCAGAAAGAACAACGAACGACGAGGCCCTTGAGATTAATCCACTTGGCATACAAGCAATCTTTTCGTAAAACCGAAAAGAGGCTTTGAGCCGAGATCTCTAACTTGGGCGACAACAGGCGGGCAAAATAAGAGCAAAATGTTTGGCATGTCGAGCACACTTTTATTCAAATAGATTTTACAAGCAGTGTTCTTATGACTGCTTAGGGCCTAAAACTAGCGTGTTTGTCAGGGTTGCAATGTACTTCGATACATTCTTTCCATTCTAAGTTTTAGTGCATACCAATCACCATTAATTCACATCAGGCAACATAAAAAGCGCGGTTTATAATCGTATTACATAGAGGCGTGCTCGACATGCCAAATAGTTTTAGTTTGGTCGGATGTTATCGACAAATTTTAATTAAGAACAGGACGATATAATAACATAATGCCCTTTGATGAAGAGTTTTACACTTCGCTGAACTAGAGCATGTGCCGTTTGGAGGGTCTGCAAGCTAACTTATCTGCGCAGAAGAAACCAAGACTCAGCGCGTGGAAGTCTTGTAGCTTGGTGACCGATTGAGTAATCTCTACTAACCGGGCTGCGTGACTCTTTTGTCAACTGAAGTATCTGATGCGTGCAATACAATCAAATGCACTGTAAATTTTCCATAATAGGGACATAATGATTCTTTATTGACAGTCTAGGTGCGTGACAAGATCGTTAAAACAACGAATTACATTTTTGTTTTGCCAACTCGACTAGTGGGCCATCCGCAAGATAATCCGCGGCATGATACTTACCATACGTTGGTTGATCTATTGTGAGACTTGTGGAAACCTTTTCCAAGTCCCTTTTATTCTCTTGCTTTTTGCCAAGAATCATCTGTTATAGTCGTAGTTTTGTAATTTTCAAAAATTCTAATTGTATTTTTAAAATCGATTGTTATTACTAAATAATAGGCAGTTCGTTGACAAACCAACGAGGCTCGGCTCTATACTGGACGTTGTTTTATGCAATGACGATGCAGTCAGTCAAGTTGTAGTATCCCCGGGCCCAGTCGAACTCGATCATCAAATGATGTCGTTTGTTATTCTGGCTTCACGCCCGGTTAACATGCATTGCTCACACAGGTTCGACTACAAAAACGGAAACTACGAGCTGATGCAGTTAAACTTGGATTTAACAAATTGGGATATCTTCTTCCAGAGCTGCACGTCAGTAAATGTAATGTATCTCAAATGGCTTAAGTATATGCACTTTTTAATAGAGTCATGTATACCCAAAAAGAAGACTGGAAAAGGGTCAATAAATGTTTATATACGTAAACTTCACAGTGCTCTCGAAGCAGTTTCTGAGCCATAAAAAATAGCCTGGTTTCAAAAAGAAATAGCCGGAGCTTCTCGGCGCCAACGAGTACTGAGCGAAAGTGCAATCATTCGCAGCAAAGACCCGTCGAGGCTGTCAAGCTGCGTGAGGTCGAGAATTATGACCAACGACTCACTTTGGTCCATTAAACGTAAGGATGGAACGTTTGCGACGGATGACATCGAGAAGGCAGAGATTCTACGAGAATTCTTTTGTCACACTTATCCGACTGACGAAGAGTTACAGCAACGTATGCTACAGCCGGCTCCGCATATACCAGAGGTAACACCGTCCCCTCACATCATCAACGATGTGGATGTTTCCCCCACAAATTTGCGGAAGCACTTGCGGAAGCTGGCAAACACAACAAGCTCGACCCCTGACGGAATTCCGGCAATCGTGTTCAAGAAACAAGATTATTCAGTATGTATGCCTCTAAGCCGTATTTTTCGTCGATCACTGGAAGATGGTACAGTGCCGGAGCTGTTCAGCACCGCTATAATCCACCCTGTACATAAGGAAGGCAATAAGGCCGATGCTGCGAATAAGCGTCCTGTCTTCCTAACGGTGATAGCGAGCAAACTCATTGAAAGCGTCATTGCGAAAACTATATATAAAAACGCTAAGCCAAGGTCTTATATCGGAAGCCCAGTTTGCCTATTGCAAAGGTTTAAGCACGACGCTGCAGCTCCTGGAAACACAAATTTATTGGGCAAAAATGTGCAGTGCAGATTGCTGTGACGTTGTCTATTTCGATTTCACGTCAGCGTTCGAAACAGTCACGTACTCTAAACTACTTCAAACTCTACCCCACTTCGGAATTGAAGAACGCATACTAAACTGGCTCACTGCGTTTCTCCGAGACAGAACTTTCCGGGTGCGCGTAAATGGACAGTATTCTACGATGGGTCGAGTGTCATCCGGCTGTCCACAAGGAACGATCCTCGGGCCACTGATGTATATTTTATACACCGATTCACTTAAATATGTAATTCCAAGAGGAGTTAAAGTTAAATTATACGCTGATGATGTGAAACTATACAGTCGATCCCGCACTGTAAAGGACAAATGCTGTCTTCAAACGACGTTAGACGCTTTCAAGGGCTGGGCGGACGCCCTTGATTTGGACCTGTCCATTCATAAATGTGGTGTCCTGCATTCCGGACATGGAAATGCAAGACACCCTTATAAGATTGGGGGTCAGGAATTGTGCAAGCTTCAAGTTGTAAAAGATCTCGGAGTCCTCACGAGTAACAAATTAAGGTACTCCGAACATGCAACTGATGTTGTCACAAGGGCTTCTCAACGCGCAAATTGGATCTTCCGATAATTTGCAGTACGCTCTCCTGAGCTGCACGTCCAATTTTATAATACATACGTACTGCCACTACTGACATACGCAGCACCGGCGTGGTTTCCGGGTCTAATTAAGGACAAAGTTTGCCTGGAACGAGTGGAACGGAAATTCACGAAACGGGTTGCCTTTCGCTGCCATGTTGACCGGTGCCATGTCGACGTTCCCCACACAATTTACGTGATTAAGAAGCTTGATCAAAGAATGCTGCTCCAGCTGAGACAGAACCCGCGTCTATTCAATAAAATGTTCGTTGAAAGGCTAACGACAACGCGTCGGGCTAGCAGCATGGTTCCTGTGTTCATCGCACGGAAGCGCTACATCAGCGATCTATACCCATGGAGGATCTCTAGGCATAGTCATGAGTGTTAGGGGCCCCCAACACCCTGCACTACTTGCAGATTATAACTACATAATGATCACATGACATACATGCATATATGCGAATGTAGATTTTACTTTCTACCTTGAATAAAGCGTTTCAGTCTTAATAGATTTTGCCTATCTACCGGTTTGTGGCTATACTAGCCCTTTTATATATGTTTTAAACGGCACAATATCCACCCGCGGGATGTTCTGCGGCATGGTACTTATCGCACGTTGCTTGGCATACCATAACATACCAATGCATTCATCGTGAGGCTCGCGGAAAGCATCAATCTAACACAGAGCATGATGGAAGCAGTGTGCCGCAAACGCCGTTGCCAAATGCCTCACTCGCTTTCTGTCGAGTATCATCTGTCCTCGAGCTAGTTTTGTAAATATTTTACGCGAATTCCTATAGGTTTACCTTCCACTGTCTTGTATATATTTAAATGCTTTGTTTTGCTTAAGGCCCTTGCGCCTGAAGTCCATAATGCTAACAATTAGGTTCGTGCAAGTATTTAAAGACAAATAAATTGATGAAAAATATTCTGGGCATATTCAAGCTCCCCAATCCCAATCCATGTCGAGCCCGGTGGTGCTGTGCAATTGAGTGCACCTCACGACCGGAGGAGACGCTTAGATGCACGGGTTCGAGCTCTACCGTTGCACATTTATATTTATGGGGTCCGCCTCACGAAGCAATGCGAAGGCAGTCCCGTGGACGCTAAATGTTGACTGAGGCTCAGCTCAAATACAAATAAGCTCCTCAATCCCCAATTTTGTCTATATGAATTGCGTCCCATAAATGGCGAATTGTTCCGTTTGAGTGTGAATATTGCCACTGCACGTACTGCGTATAATGTCTGCGGGTTTTAAGTATCTCTGCTACACTCGACGCCTTTCTCGCTCCTTCTCCTATACATAACCTAGACCGCCATTTTCTGTCATCATAATGATGACTACTAAATAGGTAAACTTCCTTCTAAATGCAATACTCTTGCCTTGCAACTCTAGTGTATCATTATGTACTAATCGACCGCTTCGTCGGAAATAAACCGCCGCCATTTTCTTTTAGCTATTAAATAGTCCAAATGTATTTACTTTCCTGTCTAACCCTGAATAGGCTTTCTTGGAAAAAACAACAAAACCTGCGTACAATAGCATATACTCTTGACCAGACAGTCACTACTCATTTGGGCAGGTTTCCAAGCAGAACTGAAAGTAAGAACAGTCTAAGTCCGTCATCCTCTCGAGCGCGGTGGCATGGTGCATTTGTCTGCGTCTCGCGACCGGAGGAGACATAGGTGCACGGGCTCGAGCCCCACCGTGGCACATTTGTATTTTTGTCTCTCAGTCTATGAAGCAATGCGAAAAACAGTCCTGTAGACGTTAAATATTGGCTGGGGGTCGTCCTGAAAAGTATTTTAAAGTCCGTTATCTTGAGCCACCTCAGTTGTTAGTTTCGAAACTTAAGGAAGTCGAAACTTTACGAACAAACGAGTGCAGACTGAGGAGAGGAGCTCGAGAGGCTAAGAGAGGACGGAATACGGGAAAAAAAAGACCTCCAACGAGAGTAGATAAGCGAGCGGGTAAAAGGGCAAAATCTCCTGTGCGCAGGCTGTCACGGCGAGCTGGAAAAGGAAAGGGTCAGAGCGGGAACTGGAAACGGAGATTGAAGATTAGCTCTTACTTACAAAGAACGCTTAATAAAATCCTTTCTAAACGTATCCAAAAATCTATTAAAATGCTCCCCACTCAACGAGCCTTCCTGCCATTCGATGGGACTTTCGAAACCTGACGGTTCTCGATGGCATCATTCATGATGCCAAGTCCACAGGCCGCGAAGTGCGGATCGCGTCGGTCGACCTGCGTAAGGCGTTCGACTCGATCAGCCATGACGCGGTCCTGTGGACGCTCGGGGCCAGAGGGTATCCGGAAGTCTTCATCGAGTATATCGAGCGCCTATACCAATCATCCCAAACTCTCCTCGAATTCGGTAAAGAATGTCGTACTATCAGGCCCACCAGGGGTGTTCGTCAGGGTGATCCCCTGTCACCCCTGTTGTTTAATCTAGTTCTTGACGACATTCTCAGGAAAATAAACTTAGACAATTTAGGATATCGACTAAAAGAAGGAAACCGCCTTATGGGCCTAGCCTTTGCGGACGACCTCATCCTCCTCGCCTCCACCAAGAACACCCTCCAACAACTCCTAGATTTAGCTTTCCCCTTACTTAAAGAAAGAGGCCTTGAAATCAACACTGATAAGAGCTTTACGATCTCGCATCTTTATGATAGCCGGGTGAAGAAGAGCCTTTATCAGTCAACCCCCGAATTCTCCGTTGGAGGGAGGCAATTGCCAGCCAAGGGTATATGCGCTCGATGGAGATACCTCGGCATCGAGTTCGACAGTAATGGCAGAGTCGACACGGCCAAGGTCACTCTCCTAGAACTACTCGGCAGACTAACATCAGCTCCCCTTAAACCCCAGCAACGCTTAACAACACTGAAACAATTCCTTATCCCGAAAATTCTCTATAAACTGGTCGCTGGTCCCCGACCGTCTCAAAAATTTCTCCTAGAACTAGACTGTGAGATCAGGCGAACGGTGAAGTTGCAGTGGCTTAAACTCGAAAACAGCGTGCCAAACGCCTTCCTATACGCGCACATCTCACACGGCGGTCTGGACATCCCCTGTCTCCGTACACTAATTCCCAGACTTCGTCTCTCCCGCCTCACTGCCCTGAACAGATCATCCCACATAGGCACTCAATGGCTGCTGTCGACCGAGTATCACAGTAAGGAGCTGGCGAAAACCAGCGCTCTCTGTGTGTTCGATGACACGACCATTGAAGACGCCGCACACGAGACCGAGTACTGGTCTCGTACGCTACATAACACAGTCGATGGGGCTCACCTGAAACACACACACCTAACCCCTTTTACAAATGACTGGGTCAAGGGTACTCCTTACCTATCCGGTAGGGAGTACATAAACCTGATTAAGTTAAGGATCAACGCACTACCAACGCGTGCCAGACTCGCAAGGGGTCGCCCCGGGTACGACAAATTTTGTCGTCATGGGTGCAACGCTGTCGAGACGCTGGCCCACATCGCTCAAGTGTGCGATCACACCCATCGCCCTATAATCAAGCGCCACGATGACATATGTGAGCGAGTCACCCGCCTACTCCGTGCTAAAGGAATGCAGGTGGAACGAGAGCGCACCTTCCGAAAACCCGCCGCACCGGCTCGGAGACCAGACCTCGTCATAACAACACCTACGAGGGTCTGGGTCTTGGACGCCGAGGTCTGCGGCCCCTCAAGAGACCTTGCATTGGCCAGACGGGATAAGATCAGGAAATACGATATACCCGGGGTCAGGGATCAACTTCCCAGCTCGCTTCCCCACCGATTCGGGTCCATCACCGTGTCGATGACCGGTGTATGGGAGCCCGAGTCGGTGAAGGATCTCCTGACTCTCGGGTTATCGAAGAAAAACCTGATCGACCTAACCGTCCTAGCCATGCAGGGTACCCTACGGGTCTTCCGGGCGCACCGGGACCACAAGAGCTGGGTCCGTCGCGGAGGAAGAGCAGGCGAACTCACCGGGAGGCGATTTTAAATTATTTTTTTAGGCGGGCACTGCCTCAGTGTGCAAATGTGCAATTATTGAATAAATTCAATGTTGTATTCCCAGTATAGAAAGGGCAAGCACTCCGGAAGAGCTGGTGAGAGCCGTCAAGGGACACTGGCCTGAGGGGCAAAGGTCACCACTGACGCCCTCACCACTCAGAGGGAGGTTACGGTAGCGGTTATCAACTAAGGGGTCAGATTTGGATAGGGGTTTAATAGAGGGGCTGGCGGCACAGTTTCCCACGCTCGCAGCGGTGGCTGACACGAACGCAGGGGTACAGCCGCCGTTTTTAAAAAAAGCGGCGCCGTCGAATTCTTAGAGGATTCAGGAAACCAAGCGGCCTCTTAACGGTAGTAAGTAGTGGGAGTGGTAAACCTGAAAGAAGAACTAGGGACCGCGACCCTGGGGGTGCTCCAAGCTGTCGTGGGAAAAGCGCTGGGGCTGGCTGCCGGAGAGAAACCTCCGCTGGCGCACCTCACAAGGGAGCGTCGCACACAGACGTTTCTACGAGCTCTGGAAATCTGCTACCGTAAGGCCGGTGGCGGCAGTGGCCTTCTAGAGGTTTGCTCGAGACAAACGAGGAAAACCGGAGCCAAAACGGAGGCTACCACTCGGGCGGAGCAGGCCGCGACGAGCACCCTCAGGGTCGAAGAGAGTAAAAACCTTTGCCGACACTCTCCGGGCTGTTAGAGGACATGTCAGGCGCCGTCGGGATAACGGTTAGGGGGTCGTTAAAAGTAAGAAGGGTGAACTTATCATTAGAATAGAGGAGGGTAAAAATGGCGCGGAAGAGAAAATGGCGGCGGCCATTCGGGAATCTGCAAAGATGCAAACCGACTGCCGAGAGCTTGACCAGGGGCAGACCATCGCCCTGTGGGGGATTGACACACTCCTGGACGGGGAGCAGGTCGAAAGGGAACTGCAGAAGGCCTTGCAACTTCCAACCGGCGCCAAGATCAGAGCTGCCGAGCCAAGACTCGGAAGAGCTGACGTTTGGTACGCACTGGTTACGGCGTCCCCGCCGGCGGCAAGAGCCATATTTGTGGCAAGAGCCACAAGGCTCTTGAGCTGGGCTCGAGGTGGTGCAGACCTGAGGTGTGGATTAGGCTCCCCAACTGCTAGAAGTGCCATAGGCCGGGCCATAAGGCCCAAGACTGCAGAGCAGGGAGCCAGGTGCTTCGGGTATGCCACAAACGTGGTTAACCTGACCACCTGGTAGCCAATTGCAATGCAACGACATTAAATTGTCTGGTCTGCGGGACAGAGGGGCACCGAGCGGATAGGATGTCTTGCCCGGCCTATAAGGAGCAAGTCGAGCAGCGGCGGGAGCCCCGAAGGGGCGTCGCCAATGGACAGAAAGATGGCAACGAGACCCAAATAGAAGCCCCGTTAAAGAAGAAGAGCAATAAAAAGGGGAATAAAGACAAGGGGGCTAAGAATAAGAAGACGACAACCGTTATCCCGGTAGGGGACGGAAAGGGCAAATGGAACCTAGCCCTTCATCCGACCAATTTTAAAGACACTTCAGGTAAACCTTAGCTGCTGTAGGGCGGCGCATGATATGCTCGATGAGATAGCACGCAGAGAGTCCATGGGCCTCCTCCTGCTCTCCGAGCCAAACATAGCGATCACCAAGCGGAAGGCAGACTGTGTATCTGTCGCAGAGGCGAATACCGCAATCAGGTGGACGGGTTCCGAGAGAAACCTCGTGATTAGGGGGCGGGGGGCCGGGGGGTTCTCCTGGCTGGAGATTGACCGAGTAGGGGTCTTCTGTAGCTGCTACTTTTCTCCCAACAGGGAGGAGGGGGAATTTAACTAGAAGGGCACAAACTCTACAGGAGTGGATGGCTGAAAAGAGTCCGATGGTTCTTAATGGCAGAAGGGTCCCTATCTTTTCCTGAGGTAGCCAGACGGCTTCCATTGACCTATTAATGGTCAATGAGGCGGCCTTTCCACTGGTGGCACGTGGAGGGTGAGAAAGACGGAGGAGACCATGAGTGACCACAGATACATCTGTTTCACCATCAAAACCCCCGAGGGGGCCCCGCCTCCTAGTAAGAGATGGCCAATGCGGAAACTCGACGGCAAGATCCTAGAGGCTGAAATAGACGAAAATTGCAAACGACTGGAAGACACGGTGGGGGATGACTACCAAATCATCAACATATATTCTACAGCATGCAAAAAAGCTGTTTCCTTATACCACCACGGGAGCCGCCACCCTCCCAACTACTGGTGGAACGAAGAAATCGCAGCTGCTCTCAGGACTTTCATTAGGCTAAAGAGGGTTTACACGAGAACACGCAGCTGGTTAGCGCAAAGAAGCCGACGGGAGGGATCTTACGGGGAGGGAAATGCTGCAAGAGCTGAATCCCAATTGACGGAGTACAAGGCTGCTCGATCGAGACTCCGAGGACTCATCGCCAAAAGTAAAGCCCGAGCGGGGAAAGAGCTGATAGACGTGGTGGGGAGCGACGTTTGGGGCCTGCCATACCGAGTAGTTATGGCCAAACTCCGGATACCTCCTCCGAAACTCCCCCGGATGTGCTGCGGGAGACTGTAATTGGTCTCTTTTCGGCACAGCCGCAGAGAGGAAACGAGGAGTTCTCGGTCACCCCGGAAGACATCTCGGAGGTAACGCTGGAGGAGGTCGAACAAGACCGGAATCGGTTGGCAACCGGCAAAGCGCCCGGCCTAGACGGAGTTCCCCCGGAGGTAGCGAGGCTACTGGTCAAAAGATGGCCTGAGGTCTTCCAAGACCTTGCCAACAAGCTTCTAAGAGAGGGGAGATTTCCGAGGCTGTGGAAAAAGGCAAGCCTGGTTCTGATCCCCAAACCCCGGGGGGAAGACGGAGCCTTCGGCCCATATGCCTTATTGACGCCATAGGTAAGACCCTGGAGAACGTTATAGTCAAGAAACTAAACAACGAGATTCAGGAAAAGATCGCCCTATCAGACGCCCAGTACGGTTTCCTGAAAGGCAGATTCACATTGGGGGCTCTAAAGTAGGT
The DNA here is from genome assembly GCA_003439945.1 of Dermanyssus gallinae. Lineage (NCBI taxonomy): Eukaryota > Metazoa > Arthropoda > Arachnida > Mesostigmata > Dermanyssidae > Dermanyssus > Dermanyssus gallinae. The sequence continues at coordinate 109,219 of QVRM01005255.1, forward strand.
TCTCAAACGGGCGGGTGAGGAGACTATGAAGACCCCCAAAACAAGGGGATTCATGCTCCTGATGCTCCTGGATGTCAAAAATGCCTTCAACACAATGAAATGTAAAGTAATTGTGAAGGCGATAAAGAGGAAGGCTTTTTCCTCTACCTCCGTCAACTGATTTCATCCTACCTAGATGACAGAGGTCTGGTTGCAGGGGGCAGGAGTACGAGGCTACTGCCGGAGTCCCACAGAGCTCGATTCTAGGACCCGTGCTCTGGAACATAGCTTACAACAAGGTGCTCGAGATCCGAGGTTTCCCGTATGGGGTGGAGACGTTGGCGTACGCCAAAGACCTTGCACTCATGGTAACGGTCAGGAGCGCAAGAACCTTGGAGAGCGCCGCCAATGAAGCCTTGTCAATGGTTTCCGAGTGGATGGAGTCCCATCACTTGAAAGTGGCGCCCGACAAGACGGAGGCGATGTACCTAACAGGCAGAAAGAGGACGGCCGGCATTAGCCTCGTGATGGCAGGCCACCCGATAGAAATCAGAAAGAAGGTAAACTACCTTGGGGTCATGCTAGACACTGGACTGACCGGATTGGCACAGTGAAGTACGTGGCCGAAAAGACCCAAAGGGTCTCCCTGAACCTGGCGCGGATCATGCCTATGGTCGGTGGGGTGGCTGAGGAGAAAAGAAGGCTCCTGGCCTCGGTGGCCGAATCAACGGCGCTACACGCATCCCAGTCTGGGGGGACATGGCAATGCGGACGGCGAAAAATAGAGGGGCACTAAGGTCGACCCAACGAACGCTGGCAATCAGGGTGAGCCGGGCGTATCGAACAGTCTCGAACGAAGCTCTCCTGGAACTAGCCAAGATGCTGCCATGGGACCTCCTACTGGCTGCACGAATTAAAATGTATCTAGACGAAATTCTGGTTCTCACCAGGGCCAGGAGTGCCACCATATCGGCTTGGCATGAGATGGGCGCAGGTAAGACCCGGTGTGACCACAGAAAGCTAGTCTGATACCGGACCTCAGTGTATGGTATGACCGCCGACACGGGGAGCTTTCTTTCTAGACGACTCAGGTTCTGACCGGACACGGCTAGTTCCAGAGCTACATGTCAAGGATCAAGAAGGCCATCAGCGATACCTGCGTACTGTGCGACTCTAGAGAGACGGACAACGTGGAGCCTACTGTTCTGCGGTGTGATGCTCTCAGGGAAGCACGGGACGCGGCACCAACCGCTGTGAGAGGTCGACCCATCAAGGAGGTGGTCGACCATATGATGACTTCGGCGGAGGCATGGAGGGAGGCGACAAACTTGTTTGACGCCGTTTTGACATCCAAGTCAGCCAAGGAAACGGCCAGGCGGGAGAGGTTCTAGCGGGTCTCTCGGGAGAGTCGCCGAGACGAGGAGCCGAGGGAGGGGGGATGGGGTGGGGAGCAGCCGGGTCCTCATGGTCTCGACGCACTCTAACAGGACGGATTACAAAATGGCATCCCCCTATCCAACCGCAGGTAGACATGTGGGATGATAGTCAGGGATAGAACTGATTGAAGGAGAACGACAGAGACGCCTCTCCCACGACTTCGAAGTAATGCCAAAATAATACCGAGCCTGGGGGGTGGGGAGGAATCCGGGTTTAGTGGGATTGCGAGTCTCACACTAGTCATGCAGGCTGCTAGTGGCGTGTGTTCATCATGCATTACCGAAACCTCCCACAACCAAAAAAATTGTTAGTTTCACCATTCCTGCGAGTCCAACCCCGTTGCTAAGATTAATTTTTGAGCCCCTTTCCTAGCTAGCTTTTCCACAATCTTGTATCTGGCAGCCAGATCAAACGCAGCCTTCAAATCCACCATAACCGTGTATAAATGATTTTGGGGCTTACAGTTGCCATTTATCCTCTAGCAGCAACCAGATTGCCGTCTCCCCCTTTCTAAATCCATGCTGTTCTTTAGGCATTTATGCCATGCCCCTTAAAAATTCATTGAGCGCATTAATCCCGCAAAAACGTTTAAACATTGCTTTTTGTTAGGGGCCTGCAAGCGTGTTACTTGATTTAATTTTGCCTCGCTCCAACCATTTGGAATAATCACAAAAACTGGCACGTATTTTAAGCGTCTGTTATTTATTAAGTCGCTTTTTTTTTGTGCTGTTCTTGGATCTTTTTTTACAGCACGTTGCACGTCAGTTACTTCACTTTTGTGTTTCTTATTTTCATAGTACAATTTACTAATGAAAGGATTCATAACGATAACCCATTTAATTAACAGGATTGCTCACAACATTTTGAATGATTTCTTGATTTATTTAGACTGAACAGAGTGCAAATACGTTAACATAGCCAAATGAGGCGTGTTAGTAAAATGGTTAGGCAAACCCATTTTCAGAAACGGCTCGACTGCAGAATATTTGACTTATACGACACTAGATCAAACAAATCATTGCCGTTAACCGACTTTGCCGTACGCCATACAACCTTGTCACTAAAAAAGTATCGCATTTTAAATCAGGTAATGGCCGTTGACTGTAGTGTCGTTTTTTTACTTTTTTTCGGGTAAGATTACATGGTTGTAGGGTTGTATGACGTAGTGTTGCCACGACGGGTATTCCCAAGAACATGCAAGTCCGAATAGTCTCATGCGTGTCACAATCCCATTATAATTTATACGAGCTGTATAAATATAATGGGATTATGACACGCATGAGATAATATTCTCAAATATAATTAATTTATAATATTAAATGTTATGCATTTGATAATAGCGACTTTTTTTTTGGTTTATTTCGCACATTTTTTTCGCATTTCAAAATAGTTTAAATGCATTTTTTTAAATATTGTTTTTAGTTTGCTTTTCATATATGGTTAGTATTAAATTATAATATTAAATGTTTTGCATTTAATAATAAAGATTATTTCTTCGTTTATTTCGCACAATTTTTTCGCATTTCAAAATGGTTTAAATAACAAATATTAGTATCAGAGGGGGTGATGTTTATTTAAAACACGGTCAAGTGTTGCTCGAATATAATTAAATTATAATATTAAATGTAATGCATTTTGCATTAATTTTATTATATTAAACATTTTAAAATAATGTTTTTGGTTTTCTTTTGATATATGGTTTGTATTAAATTATAGTATTAAATGTTATACATTCAAAAATAACGATACATTATAATATGAAATGCTATTTATTTAATCTTTTTTCATTTATTTCGCACATTTTTTTTCGCATTTCAAAATGGAAAAATATAGTTTTTGGTTTACTTATGATATATGGTTTGTTTTGTTTTTGGTTTTTTATATGTTTTTGGTTTACTTATGATATATAATTTACTTATGTTTGTTTTGAAAATATTGTTTTTGGTTTACTTTTGATATACGATGGTTTGTTTTTGATATATGGTTTGGTTTACTTTTGAGAATATTGTTTTTGGTTTATTTCTGATATATGATGGTTTGATTTTGATATAAGGTGCTTTGATATATTTTTGATATATGGTTTGATTTGCTTTTGATGTTTGTTTTAAAAAAAAACATTGTTTTTGGTTTACTTTTGATATATGGTTTTGGTTTGGTTTACTCTTGATGTTTGTTTTAAAAATATTGTTTTTGGTTTACTTTTGATATATAGTTTTGGTTTCGTTTACTTTTGATGTTTGTTTTAAAAATATTGTTTTTAGTTTATTTTGATATATGGTTTGATATATGGTTTGTTTTTTTATATATGGTTTGATATATGGTTTGTTTTTTTGATATATGGATTGGTTTACTTTTGAAAATATTGTTTTTGGTTTACTTTTGATATATGAGTTTTTTTTATATACGGTTTGATATATGGTAATATTGTTTTTGGTTAATATTTTTTGGTTCGGTTTACTTTTGATTTGTTTTAAACATTATATGCTTTGTTTTAAACAGTATATGGTTTGTTTTAAACATTATATGGTTTGTTTTAAACATATATGGTTTGTTTTAAACATATATGGTTTGTTTTAAACATATATGGTTGTTTTAAACATATATGGTTGTTTTAAACATATATGGTTGTTTTAAACATATATGGTTGTTTTAAACATGTATGGTTGTTTTAAACATGTATGGTTTAATTTAAACATACATGGTTTGATTTAAACATATATGGTTTGATTTCAACATATATGGTTTGATTTCAACATATATGGTTTGATTTAAACATATATGGTTTGTTTTAAACATATATGGTTTGCTTTAAACATACATGGTTTGATTTAAACATATATGGTTTGACTTAAACATATATGGTTTGTTTTAAACATATATGGTTTGATTTAAACATATATGGTTTGTTTTAAACATATATGGTTTGTTTTAAACATATATGGTTTGTTTTAAACATATATGGTTTGTTTTAAACATATATGGTTTGTTTTAAACATATATGGTTTGTTTTAAACATATATGGTTTGTTTTAAACATATATGGTTTGTTTTAAACATATATGGTTTGTTTTAAACATATATGGTTTGTTTTAAACATATATGGTTTGTTTTAAACATATATGGTTTGTTTTAAACATTTATGGTTTGTTTTTGGTTTGTTTTAAACATATATGGTTTGCTTCAAACATATATGGTTTGTTGGTTTGTTTTAAACATTTAAGGTTTGTTTTAAACATATATGGTTTGTTTTAAACATATATAGTTTGTTTTAAACATATATGGTTTGTTTTAAACATATATGGTTTGTTTTAAACATATATAGTTTGTTTTAAACATATATGGTTTGTTTTAAACATATATAGTTTGTTTTAAACATATGTGGTTTGTTTTAAACATTTATGGTTTGTTTTTGGTTTGTTTTAAACATATATGGTTTGTTTTAAACATATATAGTTTGGTTTAAACATATATGGTTTGTTTTAAACATATATAGTTTGTTTTAAACATATATGGTTTGTTTTAAACATTTATGGTTTGTTTTTGGTTTGCTTTAAACATATATGGTTTGTTTTAAACATATATAGTTTGTTTTAAACATATATGGTTTGTTTTAAACATTTATAGTTTGTTTTTGGTTTGTTTTAAACATATATGGTTTGATGGTTTGTTTTAAACATATATGGTTTGTTGGTTTGTTTTAAACATATTTGGTTTGTTTTAAACATATATGGTTAAACATTGTTTTAAACACATTGTTTTAAACATTATATGGTATGGTTTGTTTTAAACATATATGGTTAAACATTGTTTTAAACACATTGGTTTAAACATTATATGGTATAATTTGTTTTAAACATATATGGTTAAACATTGTTTTAAACATTATATGGTTAAACATGATATGGTATGATTTGTTTTAAACATTATATGGTTTGTCACATTGTTTTAAACATTATATGGTTGAACATTATATGGTATGGTTTGTCACATTGTTTTAAACATTATATGGTTAAACATTATATAATATGGTTTGTCACATTGTTTTAAACATTATATGGTTAAACATTTTAAAACACATTGTTTAAACATTATATGGTTAAACATTATATAATTTGTTTAAAAACAAACAAACATTGTTTTAAATAAACATTGTTTTAAACATTATATGGTTAAACATTATATGGTATGGTTTGTTTTAAACATTATATGGTTAAACAATATATGGTATGGTTTGTCACATTGTTTTAAACATTATATGGTATGGCTTGTTTGTTTTAAATGGTTTGTTTTAAACACATGGTTTAAACATTATATGGTTTGTTTTAAAACAAACAAACATTGTTTTAAACACATTGTTTAAACATTATAGACATATATGGTTTGTTTTAAATATTGTTTTAAACATATATATGGTTTGTTTTAAACATTTTTAAACATTGTTTTAAACATATATGGTTTGTTTTAAACATTTTTAAACATTGTTTTAAACATATATATAGTTTGTTTTAAACATATATATGGTTTGTTTTAAACAATTTTTAAGCCTTGTTTTAAACATATATATGGTTTGTTTTAAACATATATATATATGGTTTGTTTTAAACATTTTTTAAGCATTGTTTTAAACATATATATGGTTTGTTTTAAACACTTTTATTTAAACATATATATGGTTTGTTTTAAACATTTTTATCTAAACATATATATGGTTTGTTTTAAAAATTTTTATTTAAACACATATATGGTTTGTTTTAAACATATGGTTCGTTTTAAACATTATATGGTATGGTTTGTTTGTTTTGTATGGTTTGTTATGGTACATTCTATGGTTAAACATTATATGGGTATGGGGTTTTTTTGTTTTAACATATGGTTTGTTATGCATATGGTTTGTTTTTTCATTATATGGTTTGTTTTAAACATTCATAACATGGTTTGTTTTAAACATTCATAACATGGTTTGTTTTAAACATTCATTATCATTATATGGTTTGTTTTATGTGGTTTGTTTTTTCATTATATGCTTTGTTTTAAACATTCATTATATGGTTTGTTTTAAACATTCATTATATGGTTTGTTTTAAGCATTCAATATATGGTTTGTTTTAAACATTCATTACATGGTTTGTTTTAAACATTCATTATCATTATATAGTTTGTTTTTTCATTATATGGTTGGTTTTAAACATTCATTATATGGTTTGTTTTAAACATTCATTACATGATATTCATTATATAGTTTGTTTTAAGCATTCATTACATGGTTTGTTTTAAACATTCATTATCGTTATATGTTTAAAACATTCATTATATGGTTTGTGGAATATACATATAAACATACATATAAACATTCATTATATGGTTTTAAATATACAAACCATATAATGAATGTTTCAAACATTCATTATTTGGTTTGTTTTGAACATTATATGGTTATTATATGGTTTGTTTTGAACAATATATGGTTATTATATGGTTTGTTTTAAACATTCATTTTATGGTTTGTTTAAAACATTCATTATATGGTTTGTTTTAAACATTTATTACATGGTTTGTTTTAAACTATCATTATCATTACATGGTTTGTTTTAAACATTCATTATCATTATATAGTTTGTTTTTTCATTATATGGTTGGTTTTAAACATTCATTATATGGTTTGTTTTAAACATTCATTACATGATATTCATTATATGGTTTGTTTTAAGCATTCATTACATGGTTTGTTTTAAACATTCATTATCGTTATATGTTTAAAACATTCATTATATGGTTTGTTTTAAACATTCATTATCGTTATATGGTTAAACATTCATTATATGATTTGTTTTAAACATTCATTACATGGTTTGTTTTAAACATAATATGGTTTGTTTTAAACATTCATTTTATGGTTTGTTTGAAACATTCCTTTTATGGTTTGTTTTAAACATTTATTACATGGTTTGTTTTAAACATTCATTATCATTATATGGTTTGTTTTATGGTATGGTTTGTAACATTCATTATATGGTTTGTTTTAAACATTCATTATATGGTTTGTGGAATATACAAACCATATAATGAATGTTTCAAACATTCATTATTTGGTTTGTTTTAAACATTCATTATATGGTTTTAAATATACAAACCATATAATGAATGTTTCAAACATTCATTATTTGGTTTGTTTTGAACATTATATGGTTTGTTTTGAACATTATATGGTTATTATATGGTTTGTTTTAAACATTCATTTTATGGTTTGTTTAAAACATTCATTATATGGTTTGTTTTAAACATTTATTACATGGTTTGTTTTAAACTATCATTATCATTATATGGTTTGTTTTATGGTATGGTTTGTAACATTCATTATATAGTTTGTTTTAAACATTCATTATATGGTTTGTGGAATATACAAACCGTGGAACATACAAACCATATAATGAACGTTTTAAATTTTCATTATATTGTTTATATGGTTTGTGGAATATACAAGCCATGTTATATGGTTTGTTTTAAACATTATATGGTTTGTTTTAAAACATTCATTATATGGTTTGTCCTAAACATTATATGTTTTTTTTTTTTTTATAGGCAACGAAACTTGAAGCTTATTTATACATTATACACAGCATAATTCTAATACGTAATCAGAGCAGACCCGGTAGACCATTGCCTGAGGGCAGCGAACCTAGCACCGCAGCCGCATTTCCACGTTGCACTTCAATTGATATTCTTTGTAGCAGAAACTCCCCTGCCCTTTTCTCATCCTTCTCACTTGCCGCTCTTTTCCCAATTTCTTTCAGAAATTTTACTGTTGATTCGCCTATGACTTCCATTGTTTCTATGGCGACTGGCTGCACTATAAAAGATGCCTCTAACTCGCGGTACTTCAAACTTTTCCGCTGCTCCGCTAAATTAGCAACAGCACCTGCTGATCTTGAAGCTCGGCTTCTATAAGACGGCGCCAGCGTGTCCCAAACGGTTGCGTCCCATACAAGGGCCTTTCCGGAGGACCACGGAACCAAGGTCATTCCGTCTAGACGTAAGGCTGAGTCCGCTGCTAGTCCGACTGGCTCCTTTCTGCAGGGTACGTTAGCGGATTGCAACGCTCTTGAAATCACTTCGTTGAGGGCGGCGTGGCGCGAATGTCTTCCGCAGCTTCTAGGACAGCTGAGGCCGTGCTCTCCCGTCGGCGACACCGGTATGTTGCACAGGGAGCAACTATGGGGCGCACACACAGCCTCCCCTAACCGCAGGCCGGCAACGATGCGGAGTGTTGTGTTGTCCAGCATCGTTCCCAGCTGCGGCGAGGGGATGGTTTGAAGCCATTTTGCGCTCGTATCGTTGAAAGCTGTTAGTAGGCGTGCCTTGCCGAGTGCATCAGCCGTGTTGTCCAGGAGCATCTTTTGAATGGCTTCGACTACCACAGCATCCAGAGCATGCTGGCGTGTGTCGTCAAGCACCACGCGGTGATATGCGGCGAACTCCTCTTTTTTGGACTCCATCAGCCGTTCTAGAAAGGACTTGACGTTCGAAGGAGATAAAGATATAATCAGTTCCTGAAGTGTGGTGATTGAACCTAAGAATGCGGTCTGGGCCAGATCGGTTGCACGTAGTATTCTTAGACCTCCGGCTGTTGTAGGAAGGGTAGCCTGGTCCCAATTTGCCCCGTCTAGATTTAAATTTAACACCCGATTCACGCACTGTCTCAGCTTGTCGTCAAATTGTTGTAGAATGTTCTTTTGGGCCGATGCATCTATGCAGCGAAGGATATAGATTAGCCTTGGTGTCGAGAGGCTAGTTCGCATCAAGAATAATGCAGGATGCGCATCGAGGGATTCCAATTTGGAACACCAGAGATCCATTAGCTCGCACTTCCTAGGGCGAGTTTTGCGGAAGCCGTTGTGAGGAGAGCTCCTAAAAGCTCGATGTTTTCATCAGTGCATAGCTTGATGTCAGGAAGCAGGCCCTGCACCCGGCGTAAACACTCTTCACGAAAGGCGTAGTCTGATGACAAGACGTACAGCTCACACTTTGAAGCATTTAGTTGCAGTCCAGGGGTGACGCCGAATTCTATTATCTTTCCACATCATTAAGGGCGGAATCAAGAGTACCTCCAATTGTGCCATCGTCTAAGAACCACGAGCCCTATTATCTTTCCACATCATTAAGGGCGGAATCAAGAGTACCTTTCATTGTGCCATCGTCTAAGAACCACGAGCATTTAGTTGCAGTCCAGAGGTGACGCCGAACCCTATTATCTTTCCACATCATTAAGGGCGGAATCAAGAGTACCGCCAATTGTGCCATCGTCTCAGAACCACGAGCATTTAGTTGCAGTCCAGAGGTGACGTTGAACCCTATTATCTTTCCACATCATTAAGGGCGGAATCAAGAGTACCTCCAATTGTGCCATCGTCTAAGAACCACGGCTTAAATTCGGACTCCAAAGCAGAAAGCAATTGGCAAATCGCCAGACAGAAGAGAGCCGGGCCACAGGGGTCCCCTTGCTGTACCCCACATCTGGAGAGTACGATCTCTTCCCCCGAAAAGAGATTGGATGGGCTGGGCTCCTGTACATTTGGTACACTGCTGCCCCCGAAAAGAGATTAGATGGGCTGGGCTTTTGTGCATTTGGTACTGCTGGAAAGTTTGTTTGACGGCTCAAGAATTACATTCCTTTTCAGCGAATTGGTCACCTTGCTGTACCCCACATCTGGAGAGTAAGATTTCTTCCCCCGAAAAGAGATTGGATGGGTTGGGCTCCTGTTCATTTGGTACACAGCTGCCCCCGAAAAGAGATTGGATGGGCTGGGCTTGCACATTTGGTACTGCTGGAAAGTTTGTTTGACGGCTCAATACATTCCTTTTCAGCGAATTAAAAGCATTTTAAAAATCGAATTAGTCACGAACGATTTTTTTTCAGCGAATTTAAAATCTTTCAGCGTTTAATCGCGAATTAAATATAACTAGTTTTTAATGTTAGTCATAGTAAGTTTATGTTTTAATATAATTATGTAGTAAGCAGCCTTGCAATTTTTAATGTTTAATATAATTATGTAGTAAGCAGCCTTGCAATTTTCAATGTTAGTCATAATGATTATGAATAATTATGTTAATATTTTTAGTCGTATTCTTTAGTTAACTTTAATTATATTTGCAATATAGCCTTGCAATTTTTAATGTTTGCAATATAGCCTTGCAATTTTTAATGTTAGTCATGTTAATATTTTTGTCATAGTAAGTTTATGTTTTAATATAATTATGTAGTAAGCAGCCTTGCAATTTTTAATGTTTAATATAAAAGCAGCCTTGCAATTTTTAATGTTAGTCATAATGATTATGAATAATTATGTTAATATTTTTAGTCGTATTCGTTAGTTAACTTTAATTATATTTGCAATATAGCCTTGCAATTTTTAATGTTAGTCATGTTAATATTTTTTTGTCGTATTCGTCAGTTAACTTTTATATTTGCAATATTAGTCAGTTACACTAGCTAGCCCCGAAGTAAAAGCAATAGAGGCCATGAATTGGGGTGGAAACTGGGAGCCGCTGTGGGACCCCGGCTGGACGCCATTTCAGTCTTCGGAGCCTCCTCCTCGACCACCCCACGCCTTACCCGGCAGCTTCGGACAGGCCTTCGCCACCGACCGGTCAATATCTGGACCTCATCGACGCTGTTGTTGTTCGTTAGTCTTACTGGCAGCTCGGAGCCGCCACAAGCCCGCTGTTCTTCATGGCGGGGTGACACGGCAGCGTCTGATCGAAGCAGCTGTCCCGAAACGAGGCAAGCCAGCCACTGTAGGACCGTCGCCTCTCGATTGGAGCCTCCTCCTCAGAGCCGCTTTAAATGCCACCATGACCGAGGACCAGCCCCAGCCACTCGGGCTCTTTGTGTCGCGACTCGGTCTGTCGCTGAAGGCGAGTGACTTTACGTCGTTCTGGGTGGCCCTTTTATATTCGCTCAGGCTAAGCGGCAAGCATTCATAGTGATACTGCAACTGCAAGATAGTCAATGCAAAGAGAACAACGACAAAACCCGTGAGAATATAGCGAAAGCAGTTGAAAGGTCTAGGAACCGACCCGCGTGTTTTCAACTGATGCCGTTCCTACCTTGCCAACAGATGAGCTCTTATTGATCGAAATTAATGAAATGTGGTTTCGCTTAGATGATCTTGTGCGACAAATATTTCTTTCTACTTTAGTTATCGTTTTATAGAGCGGGTCGCTGCCCTATGCAACAGCACCAGAAGCCATATTGTTTCCACACTGTGCCGAGCTCGAGCAATGGTGACCTCTGAATATTAAAATGCCTTATACGACGTGACAAGGTTGCCACGTTTTTTATTCACCAATATAATAGGCTTCGAATTGGAGACTCGATTCTTCCAACTGAAGTCGCGAGGTTTGAATTATAAATGAAATAGAGCAAACAAATGAGAAAATAGGAGAATGGCAGTGCGGATTTAGGAAAGTGTATAGCTAGATGATCATCTATTTTTATTAAGGAAACATCGAAATTGCAGGGACAAGGATTTTTAGATTTTAAAAAAGCATGTGATATGGTAGACAGAACAAAGTTATATCAAATTATGTTAGAGAAGGGTTTGGAGAGAAGCAGGGTAAGGTTACTAGAAATTTACAGAAATAACACGGTAAGAATAATAATAGCAGCCAAACAATCTAGCGAGTTTGTAGTCGCTAAGGGGGTCAGGCAAGGCTGTCCGTTGTCATTGGTGATTTTTTTATTGCATATAGAGAGAATAGCGCGAAGGATTAATAGAACGGGTTTTGGATGGCAGATAGGGGAAATGGTGTATATATCAAGACGCCCGTGCTGCTGTTTGCTCACGATATGGTAGTGTTGGGGCAGGGCAATAGTTAAAGCAGGGCACTAGCAAAGTTCAACAAATGTTGAATGCATGTAGGGAAGCAGCGGAGGAACTGAGCATGGCGTTTAATGGAAAAAGAGCGTAATTTTAGTATTTAATGGGATTAGGGGAGAAACGAAGCTTGTAGCACAGGGGAAGGAATTGGATTATAAAAGTCCGTACAAGTATCTTTGGGTGGAAATGACTACAGGGGATGATTATTTAGAGGGAGAATATATATTACGGAGGAAGAAGGCTGACAAAGGAAGAAAGGATTTTTATAATAAAAGTCAGTTCAAGTATCTTGGGGTGACAATGATTAAAGAAAATGAATAATTAGAGGAGGAAGAAGAGATATTACGGAGGAAGAAGGCTAAAAGAGGAAGAAACGCAGTAAGGTGTAATGGCCTCTGGGGGTTTAATACATATATAGTAAAAAGGAATATATAGACGGCCATGTATGTGCCGGCCTTGATCATGAAGTACAAAGTAAACTAAGATTGAGTATAAGGATTAAAAAAGTCACAAATAAAAGATGGATTAAACAGATGCAGCTGGTAAAGACGGTACTCAGGATCAAAGCGCAGTCGGATCGCAGAGTAGAGTTTGCAGTTAGGGAGATTAGGTACAATTGTCAGCACTGGGCAAGAGCGACGGCATCGAAGAATGACTCAATCGAGCATATTGTTAAAGAATGTATAGCCTTAGGGGGGAGCACAGATAGAGCTGTCGGAGGCCCTAGCTCTTGGACCAAATACTAAAAAGGACCTGGTCGATATTACAAAGAAGAGATTGTCCCAATGGAAAGCAAATACTCAGTAGGTATTGAAATATACATGGATTATATGGATGCGTAGATAACATACATGCTGCCGCTCTAAGCGCCCCTGATATAAAAGGGTGACATGTGTATTTAGGTATACATGCCAAGCGAACAATAAATGAATCAATCAATCATAAATAAAGCGTTTGTTTAATGGCCAGCCCGCCGTTTTCGACTACATAATGACTATATCAGCCTTGGAAATTCTTTTTTTCAAATAGAGTTGTATTGTATTGTTATATCACTTGATTTCTTGACACTTTGGAGTGAAACATTGTCTCCGCGCGATCGTGTGGTCACGGGTCCTTTAACCCATGTTTTTTTTTGTGCAATCTACCTTATTTAAAGGTAATCTCCTTTGTAGGATTGACGTTAAGCCAAGATCCCTCAATGTTCCGTTTTGTGCAATCTAAATAAGAGAACATTAAGTGTACATGTCTTTGTAAACCGGTTATAAATTACGCTAGTATTTGTTATTAAATATAAGCCAACATCGCTTACAATTTCAGCTGGTTCGCTAAACTGTTTCTCAGATACCAAAGACCAGCCTATCGTCTAGTACGCACTAAAGCTTGAGATCGCAACTATGTATTGAAATACACTGCAACGCGCATATTTTGAACGTGCATAAATATGAGTTGCCGTGGTAGACTGTGGGACCATCTCACCGGTAATTTTGCCCAACTAGAAAGATGCTTCACAATTTATGTCTGAAGCGTGTTCTTTGCTTGCCGCGGATGGCAAAAAACCGCTTCGTGTATTTGCTAGTGGGTTGCGGATCGGCAATGAAAACAATCAGTGTCAGGCTTCCTTTTACGTAATCACTTTTTACTCTGGAGTACTGGAGTGGCAAAAAAAATGACCGAGGCTTCGACACAGGTAGCGCAGCAAGATGTGTGTTTCCCAAAATAGCTTTGGGATGAAATGTCGTGCATTAGTAAACACGTTTTCATAATTTTGTCATATTCGTCAGTTACAGCAACTTGCAATTTATAGACTTAGCCGAAGTTAGTTGTAATTTTGTCATATTCGTTAGTTAGCGGCATTCAACTTTTTTAGTTCAGTTTTATAATTTTGTCATAATTTGTCAGTTACAGCAATAGCGGCATTCAAATAATTATGTCATATTCGTCAGTCACACAATATTTCCTTCCTTTGACAACGATGCTTGCCGAAGTTAGTTGTCATTTTGTCATATTCGTTAGTTACAGCAATAGCGGCATTCAACTTCTTTAGTTTAGTTTTATAATTTTGTCATAATTTTTCAGTTACAGCAAAAGCGGCGTTTTAAATAATTTTGTCATATTCGTCAGTCACACAATATTCCCTTCTTTTGACAATGATGCTTGGATGTATCAGTGCAAAACCGTACACGGGCATTAGCCTTACGGAAAAACAAATGAAGTTATGGTCATCGCACATGTTATTAATAAAACGCACTTATATTTAAAAAAAGTTACAGCAATAGCGGCATTCAAACTTTTATTATGTAGCAAGCCTTGAAAACAAAGTTAGTTGTAATTTGGTCATATTCGTTAGTTTAGTAATTTTGTCCGAATTTTGTCATATTCGTCAGTTACAGCAATAGCAGCATTCAAATAGGTTTGTCATATTTTGTCCAGAATTTTGTCATATTCGTCAGTTACAGCAATAGCAGCATTCAAATAGGTTTGTCATATTCGTCAGTTACAGCAATAGCGGCATTTAGTTATTATTTAAACTTTTTTAGTTATTATGTAGCAAGCCTTGCAATTTTCAATGTTTATGTAGCAAGTCTTGCAATTATAGTCCGTATTTAGCCGAAGTTTTTTTGTCAGTTACAGCAATAGCGGCATTTAAACTGATTTTTTTCAATGTTTACGTAGCATGTCTTGCAATTATAGTCCGTATTTAGCCGAAGTTTTTTTTGTCAGTTACAGCAATAGCGGCATTTAAACTGCAATTTTTTCAATGTTTACGTAGCATGTCTTGCAATTATAGTCCGTATTTAGCCGAAGTTTTTTTTGTCAGTTACAGCAAGGCATTTAAACTGAATTTTATTATATTTTAGTCATGCAATATTAGCTTGCCGAAGTAATAAGAACAAATCTTATACACTTGCATGCGAGTGTTTTATTCGTGCCACCATTTTTTTAGCTACTAGCAGGCTTACCCTACCACAGCAGCGGAATTTCATGCCGCCTTAGATCGTTGACACTCCAAGAGTCTACGAAGCAGTCGCTACCCTTAAGCAATAGAGGCCATGAATTGGGGTGGAAACTGGGAGCCGCTGTGGGACCCCGGCTGGACGCCATTTCAGTCTTCGGAGCCTCCTCCTCGACCACCCCACGCCTTACCCGGCAGCTTCGGACAGGCCTTCGCCACCGACCGGTCAATATCTGGACCTCATCGACGCTGTTGTTGTTCGTTAGTCTTACTGGCAGCTCGGAGCCGCCACAAGCCCGCTGTTCTTCATGGCGGGGTGACACGGCAGCGTCTGATCGAAGCAGCTGTCCCGAAACGAGGCAAGCCAGCCACTGTAGGACCGTCGCCTCTCGATTGGAGCCTCCTCCTCAGAGCCGCTTTAAATGCCACCATGACCGAAGACCAGCCCCAGCCACTCGGGCTCTTTGTGTCGCGACTCGGTCTGTCGCTGAAGGCGAGTGACCTTACGTCGTTCTGGGTGGCCCTTTTATATTCGCTTAGGCTACGCGGCGAGCATTCGTAGTAATACCACAGCTGCAAGTTAGTCAATGCAAAGAGAACAACGACAAAACCCCTGAGAATATTGCTGCAGCAGTTTAAAGGTCTAGACAGAGACACGCGTGCTTTCACCTGAAGCCGTTCCTACTTTGCCGACATATCTTCTGTAGTCAGTGTCGGGAACACTTACTTCGAGTGGATAGGCTGCTTTCGGGGAGCCTGCGACAATGATTTCTCTCTACTTTAGTTATTGTTTTATAGAGCGGGTCGCTGCCCGATGCAACAGCCCCAGAAAGCATTGTTATGCCAGAGTTGCCGAGCTCCAGCAATGGTGACCTGTGGATGTTAAAATGACTTATAAAACGTGACAAGAAGATAGCGACGTTTCTCATCCACCGACATAATAGGCTTCGGATTGAAGACTCGATTCGCCCAACTGAAGTCGCGAGGTTTGATAGTATGAATAATGCGTTCGCTTGGTAGCCAGGCCGCCGCCTTCGATCACATTATGATTATAACAGTCTTTAGAAAATTTGAGCATCATTTAGAGTGCATAAACTTTTTGTCATCATATCAGTTTGGTTTGCGGCCTTCAATTGTATCAATCACTCATATCTCCTACAAATGCTTCAGGTGTTGGGGTGTTCAGTGAGTGCAGTTGGTAGGTTCCGCTCGTACCTAACTTTAAGAATGCAGGCGGTGAGAGTTGGGTTGGTCGAATCCTTCTGGAGATCCGTAGACATCGGTACCCCCAGGGTTCTGTTCTCGGACCTTTATTGTTTTTAATTCTTATCAATTTCATCTTATTTAATATCCAGAGGGAAAACTTAGGCAAACCGATCGCTTTTGCTGATGATACGACGTTGCTTTTTCGGCTCAATGCCTCCGAAATATGTTCGGAGTTGCCTTATCTTCTATCTCAAGTGGAAACAGTAATTTCGATCTTCAATACATTTGGTCTTATCGTTAATGCCAGCAAGACGAACATTATTGCATTTCGAGCTCCTCAGATAAAAATGCACCTCGACAGGAAATTCTTTCTATCAGGGAGAGAATTGGTCTTCTCAGAGACCGCAAAATGTCTCGGCCTAATGCTGCACGAGTGCATGAGCTGGCGGGCGCATTTAGAATACATCAAGCCCAAATGCTACGCCATCATTTCAGCCCTCTTTCGCATGCGGCTAATCGGAGTTCCGGTGGATGGCCTTCTCTTGGTCTACAAAACTTTGTTCCTGCCAGTTCTTCTTTATGGCATTCTTATCTGGGGGAGTGGGCTTGAAGTTGTTCTTCGTCGGGCTCGAATAATGCAAAACGATGCTCTAAGAGCCATACTTGGCAGGCGACGCAGAGACTCCTTCAGTGATCTTTATGCGATTTACAACCTCCTACCGGTCGACCTGCTCTACTTGCTGAAGGTTGCCACGTTGGGCTTTAAAATCACTCAGAATATTATTTCCTGTGATGTTTTTTTCCCTTGCTCCCTTGTTTCGTAGGACCTCGAGACGTGCCACAATATATGTACTAGCCTGGACGTGTGCCTGTGTTGCCAATTAAGATACTGTTATAGTAAAACACAGGTTGCATTTTTCTTTCGGGGAAACATAAAGGTGTAAGGAGACCGTTCGTTCACACAAGATAATTATTTTTATTATTATTATTATTATTGAGGAAAGTTCATAGGAGCAAGCTAGCGCTGTACCAGAGTATTAAGAGAATTTGAATGGATTTTGTGGCTCAGTGTGTCCAAATATTCGCACTCAGGACTGGAGTCGCTCAAACATGACATGCCATTTAGAGTTTCGTGTGTGCAGAGCGATAGTAAGTGGTTCGGATACATGCGCACTCTGCACGTGTTTACGTAGGTGCTATTGGTTGCCAGTACCGATAGTGCATTAGCGTCTCCAAAACTCTCATATCAAAAAAGTATGTGATCTTTGCGTTTTTACTCTACATGTGATTAAAAGGGTACGCATTTACCTTGAATTGTTACCCAGGTTTGATAATATTGATTTCTTAAGTAAGAAGTTGTTGGTTTGTTCGTTGCTTGCTAAACACAATGTTATTTTTCTAATTTATTGAGTAATATATTGCTTCTCACTTAGGTTTGATGATATTGATTTCTGGACTGGTAAATTAGATTTCACTAGTCCAGCTAGTTACTTAGATTTGATAATAATAATGATTTCATGGACGAGCTTCTCTCCAGCGTGTTTTGCCGTGATGCGCGCGAATTATGCGCTCTGCGCCTGACACCTTCCTCACAAACAGAAAGTCAGTTAGATGTGTTAGCGTGCTTCCCCGTAAATTCCCCGTAAATTTTGCATTTCGAGGTTTTTTTCGCAAAAAGAGTTGTGAACTCCTTATTTTAGATCCATTAATTGTGGAGGATAAGAGATATGATCTAGAATTCCTGGCGACGATCGTCCATTTAAGGATTTAATTAGGCTTACCACTCGAGAGGCTTCGTACGGAAGTCTGCTGTTTTGGCCTCATCTTTAATTTAAGACTAGAGATGTATATCATAATTAATGGGATGCTTAAATGAGATGAACTTGCAGATTTTTTGCAAGCAATTTTTTTGTTTCCGCGCGTTAATCGGGGAATGATGTTGTGGGATTTTATAGACTATCCGCGTCTAAGCAGTGAATGCACCCGGATTCAGATTTTTTTTGCCAAAAAATGTTTGCGTCCGCTATGCACTATGAGAATAGTGAATTTCAATGTAGCACAGGGGTAATGTTGTAACGTATGACATCTCCGATCTCGATCTTTGGGCATTTGGTGCCACGGTATTACTTTTTAAGGCGCCACCCGCTTTAGATACGAGTGATATGCTCAGGCAAACGACGTGCGGCCTCAAGTCAAGATGCGACGACACCACGTGCACTAACAAAATACATGGTATCTGTGTAGAGAATAAGAGTGAAATAAGGTCGGCGCAGGTAGCCGTGGGATATCTCTCTTTCGGGTTGTCGATCGTTGGGTTTGCCACAAGTGCGGACAGGTGGGCCACATTGCCAAGAACTGCGAGAATGAAGAGGCTTGCTATACGTGCGAAGTGAAGGGACACGGAGCAAGATCTATCACGTGTCCCGTCTACAGAGAATGGATCCTAAAGGGGCGCAGTCTCTCCTCCCCTCATAAGCAGGTGGCTACAGCGGCGACGATAGCAGAAGAGGCTAGGCAGGTGCCTGCGCAGGAAACGCCGGCAGGAGCAGCGGCGCAAGAAAAACTATCGGACCCTGGCGCGGAAACCACCATGGACGAAGAAGGTTTCACGCAACTCCTGCGCGATAAGCGTGGACGTCTAAAGCGTGCCCATAGCTCTCCCGATACGCAATGCCGGACGTCGAAACCACGAAAAAATGATGGCCAGTAAACAGGACTACGTCAGCATTTTGCAGCTAAACTGCAACCGTAGCAAAGGTGCCCATCATATGCTTGAAACGATTGCTGGACGCCGTAGGGCAAACTTATGCCTTTTGAGCGAGCCCAACATTACCCTTGCCAAGCGCAAGGCGCATGTATGGACGGTTGACGATGGTAGGTCCAGCTGCATCGTAGAGAGTAAAAGTAGTCGGAAATATAAATTAGTTGGAAAAGGAAGCGGCAAAGGATTCTCCTGGGTTGAACTCAAAGGCCTGGGTCATTTCTATTCCTGTTATAGTAGCCCCAATGGTACACTAGCGGACCTGCAGGAGCTACTTGAGGACGTCACAAGGTCGGCGCGGGCCAGCTTGGAGCCGCTAGTTATCTTTACCGGTGACTTCAACGCTGGTTCGCCTGTGTGGGGCTCTAGGGAAACTAATAGCAGGGGGCAAGCTGTTATGGAATGGTTAGCCAGAGAGGACATGGTGACCTTGAACAATGGTAAAGCTACGTACTGCTCCTCAAGGGGAAGAGAATCCTGGATTGACCTTACAATCTGCAAGGCATCGCAGGCGCAAAAGATTGTTGGTTGGCGAGTGCTAAACGAGGAAGAGAACCGCAGCGATCACTACTGCATCGTGTTCAAGGTAAAGGGAGCTAGCAGCAGGGAGGCGACACAACCTCAAGTCAGGCGACATGTGTGGCGCATAAAAAGTAATGAACTGTTAAAGGAATCATGGGAAAGACTGCTGGAGAGCGACGGAATGCCGGAAACAGCAGACGACTTATACAGTTTACTGAAGAGGGCGTGCCAAAAAGCATCTACTCCTCCAGCTCGTCCTAGCATAAAACCGAGGCCAGTGTTCTGGTGGAACAACGCTATTGCCTCGGCTTGTACAGAGTGCATGCGGTACAGACGTATCTACACCCGCGCGCGTAAAAGCGAAAGGGACTCCGAGCGAACTCGCCAACTGGGCATTGAGTACAAAAGGGCGAAAGGCTGCCTGCGAAGAGAGATTAGCAAAAGCAAGGAAGCCTGTTCGCGCGATTTGGTCGAGAAGCTAGAGTCGGATCCTTGGGGCAAGCCATACAAAATCGTCAGGGGCAAGATAGGTGGAGCAAAGCGCGAGCATCTGGAGGAGGACGAGAAGCTTCGGGTGATTAACACTCTTTTGCCACAGCACCCGCATTTCGATCGAACAGAATTTGAGACTTTACCGGATGGCGACGTCCCCGAGGTCACCACGGGCGAAATTTTAGCTGCGGCAGACAGGATTAAGCTTGGAAAGGCGCCTGGCTTGGATGGAATACCGCCAGAAGCAGTGAAATTTCTCTTCAGAGAGTATTCGTCACTTGTGGCGAAGATCATCACAAAGATCTTTCGCACAAGTAAGTTTCCAGAGAGCTGGAAGGCCACCGAGGTAGTACTACTACCCAAAGGCAACGGGACACACCGCCCGATCTGCCTGTTAGGCACTTTAGCCAAAGGTGTAAAAGCCATTATGGAGGATCGGCTAAGGACCTTTGCCGAGGAAAATGGACTATTGTCAACAATGCAGTTCGGATTCCGAAAGCATAGGTCTGTTCTGTCGGCCATCCACAAAGTGATGGCAAAGGCCGAACTTATCAAGAAATCTACTCGGAAAACCAGGGATTTGTTCCTAGTGGTGTTGCTGGATGTAAAAAATGCGTTTAACTGTATCCCATGGAAAGTGGTTCTCGAGACGCTCCGGCGAAAGAATGTCCCACTATATCTGGTGCGGTTGGTTTCCGACTACCTGAGCAATAGACAGGTAGAGAACGGGCGTACCAAGGTGGAGATGACTGCCGAAGTGCCGCAGGGTTCAATTATTGGACCTCTGTTCTGGAATCTGGCATACGATGACGTCCTGAACATCCATCATCTTCCACCGGGAGTGGAATTGGTTGCGTACGCGGATGATCTGGCTGTTACATTCAGGGCCAGAACTAAGATAGAGCTGGAGACATTCATCCATCGCATGTGTCGGGAGTAGGTCGCTCCCGACTCCTCGGAAAATAAGTGAAATTTTCAAGTCTAGGCCACGTAGTAAGAAAAACTTACCGTCGAAATGGTTCTGGGTTGTGAACTGTGTTGTGAGAAAAGTAGCATCCAGAACAAAGTTCTGGTCTGCAAGATTTGTAAGACCATTGTGCATCCTGCGTGCTGGGGACAGGTGGAGGAGGCCCAACTACCACCTCCTGGTAAGTGGATCTGTGAAATCTGCCTAGGCACGGCTAAATCGCCTGTCCAACAGGCTACGTCCAGTGCACTTGCGGCAATTCAAGACCAGTTGACTCAAATCAACGACACGATCACGGCTATGCCAAAAATGCAGCAAGAAATGTCGGTTCTGAACCAAAAACGGACGGCAATGGCCGAAAAGATCGAGCGCATTGATACTATTCAAAACGATGTGCAGCTCCTGCAGCAAAGAATGGAAAAGTGGAGTTGGCCGGCACGTCGACTCCAACACTAGACGACACAAGTAATGCAAGATTACTCATGCTAGAGCAAGGACAGTTGATGTGCGATTTTGTGTTGCTCAACGTCCCTGGACTAGCCAAAGAGCCATCAACAACCACCGTGCAGTTAGTTAACCAGCTGATTGATGCAGCTGGCCTGGACAACATAAATATAAAGAAAGCTAGACGAAAATTCTACACAAAGCCGAATAGCGCCATCATCGTCACAGCTGATACCGAAAAAAACGCGCGGAGAGCAATAACTCGCATCGGCGACAGGAACAGGCCGCTTACAACACAGCACGTCTTCCCAAACAAGAGCACCATCAGCAGCAGCGGCAACAGTAACAACAATCACACCATCACAGCTGCCACTCACCTGGCGCCAAAATTGTACCAACTTAGAAAAGCATGCAGTGACCTAAAAAATCATACGATATCACATTTTGAACTAATATTCACAATTGTACAGTATACTTGAAATATAAGGGAGGGGAGGAAATTCAAATTTGAAACATTAACGAACTAGAAAGATTTAAATTACAAACATTAAGTATATCAGGCGGGCAAAATGAAATGGGAAAAAACGATTCTATGAAACGTCACCAACCAAGCAAGCAGACAATGCTGAGGCGAAAAGCAAAACAGCTCGGAAAATAAGTAACATAACATGTGCATTGTATATTTGCATGTGTGTGTGTTTATATGTATGTGTATTTATGTATATATATGTATATATATTTTTTTCGTTTTATGGCCTTTGTTCGATTAGCGTTTACATATCTCAAAATGGCAATATTTGTTAATAGCAAGTATGAAAGTACACAAGTACAAGTCGTTATGGAAAATGCAGACGTATGTATAATATCAATAATGGCTGAGAACACAACTATTCAACTTATAGGTATTTACAGATCACCAAACAACATCTATTCTATACCAGGACATTTTATTCATGAACTACAGAATATATGCAAAGCCAGTGAATCACCGAACACACTTATCCTTACAGATGCTAACATCGATGTCAGCAAGACAACAGGAATTAGTCAAGATTACTTAAATGCACTGGCAGAAGGGGGTTTCAGACTCTCGAAGACAGGGGCAACGAGAATAACCAGTGGAAGTTCCACCATCATAGATCACATATTCGCCAACATCAGGACAATTGACATACAAGAAGTCGCAACACAGTCCACTAGAGGTATATCAGACCACAACGCCATTACCCTGAGTATAGAAATAACACGAAAACATACACACTCTAACAATATACCCATTATAACACCGAAAACAATGAACACCAGAAGATTTGCCAGTGAAATCAGAAGAGTTGACTGGAGCAGTACATTAAAACATCTAAATGACCCGGAAACACAGTGCGACACCATCATAACAACACTGCAGACACGTGCAAACAGATCAACAGTACACAAAAACCCTTATACAAGAGCAAAACACACTATACTGAAACCATGGATTACAAAAGAAATTCTTAAAAATATGAGAAAGAGGGACGAACTGTTCGAAAAATTAAAGACTGAACCGAACCTTACCAGACAACATAAAGTACTAAAATCAAATAAAATCACAACTCAGAGAAGCCAAAGACGCATTCTATACATCTAAATTCGTCGGTGACAAAAAAAAGACTGGACGACAATCAATAAATACATAAGGGGGACTCAGCGTAGTGACAAAGTCAACCCGACTAAGCTAGGAAATTGTGCAAACTTAGCAACACTGAAGGAAAAAGTAGATTTAGTTAATATGCACTTCGCTACAGTTGAAGAAAAGCTCAGCCTATCAAATGGATCGACAACAGATGACGAAAGTCTACCAACCTACAGATGTCGAGAGCCCCTCCGGTCACTACCACCGGTAGAAAAAGAGGAAATAGAAGAAACAATTAGACAAATTAAAAATGACAAGTCACCTGGAGAGGACAAAATGACAAACAATATAATTAAAGCAAACAATGACATCGTCACGAGGATAATCTGGAGGCTGGCAAATTCAATATTTACGCACGGTCGCTTTTTAGTGCTCTTAAAAGATTCAAACTTGTACTATTATATAAACAGGGACGCAAAGGCAACATAAGTAACTTCAGACCAATCTCACTCCTCAGCAATTTAGGCAAACTAATCGAAACGTTAATTGTAAAACGCATAAAACGACATCTTGACGATCATAAAATACTACATAGTCATCAGTTTGGGTTCAGAAAAGGCAAAAGCACACAGTCGGCGTTAATGGCTGTGCATGAAACACTAGCTCAAGAGATAAATAAGGGTAACAGGCCAGTATGTGTGTTTTTAGATTTGTCTAAGGCTTTCGACAGCATTCCACATTGCCGCTTACTGCATAAAATGCAACGTATAGGAATCACTGCAAAGGCACTAACCGTGATAGAAACATATCTAAATAACAGAAAACAGACATACTCGTTCAACAACGAGTCTTCCGAAGTTACCTTGAGACCTTTTGCCGTCCCTCAAGGAAGTGTGATGGGTCCTCTATTATACACTTTTTATTGCAACGATTTCTTTCAAATAAAAGACTGCCCTACTAAATACATGTACGCGGATGACACAGCACTTATCTATACACAACAATCACTTGAGAATGCGCAACACATAGAACGAACCTTAAGTAAAATCGGGACGTGGATGAAACAAAACGGACTTGTGATAAATCACAGCAACGCTAAGCTTATACAGTTCGAACTCCGAAGTCGTCCGGCTATAGCACACATGAATTCTATACAACTACACAACCATCTCGATATAACCAGCTCTATGCATTGTCACTGCCCCTTAATCGAACGAACTGATACGATAAAGTATTTGGGAATGATGATTTCGAGCAACCTATCTTGGCAACCACACGGCAATTATATTGCCAAGAAAATGAGGAAGGGCGTGGCAATATTAAGTTAGATAAAAACTCAGCGACAGTAGCACTAAAACTCGAAGTATATCGTGCACTTGTGGAGAGTTACTATCGATATGGACTAACGCTATACGGTGGTTATTATCTGACAATATTGCAACCATTAATCGTCCTGCAAAAGAAAGCCATAAGATTGGTCTGCGGTGCTGAACGCAGCGTTAATGCAGCATCACTTATGGACAGTTTAAAGGTTTTGCCTTTTCGACATCAGTACGCAGAATCAGTGCTCTCCCATTTTCTTCTGAAAGAGGCACATGTTGGGCGTGAGATACAAGAGAGGCAAAGACCAAGTCACCAATATCTTACCAGAGCACGCCAACATGGCACCCTTAATTTGGAAAACATAAAAAGTGAAACCATGAAAAAACTGGCTGCCAGTCATTTTATTAAGCTATTAAATAGTTGTCCTGATAACACACGACAACAAACAAACGAGACCACTAGACAAATCAAGAAACAAATACGAGAACGCATTACATCACTCAGCCAGGAGCAACTGTCCAGGTTAATTGAATAAACCACAATTCCAATACCACAAAATGTATGACACTCAAAAACTACGCATTACGCACAAACACATCATCACATGAAATGCAAACACAGACAACATGTAACCACCGTAACGAGTTTCCACATGAACGCCCACACACATTTCAGCAGCCATGAGACAGCACAACTACACGTATGCAGACACGCGTGTGCAGATATATATATATATATGTGTGTGTACATGGTGTCATAGTCATACGTGCCGAAGACGTGACATGTGGGAGACAGCGACGCGAGCCTACACATTGCGTCACTTGGCGCCTTTAAGCGTACTGTCCATGGCCGAGGCGGGTGGCCATATCTGATTATACACGAAGACCATGAAATACAACTTCAAGCGACCACTAATATTATATATTTCGACCAGATCTCTGAACATTCAGGCAAAATATTATTTACTGGCTATTATTATTACTATTATTATCATTTTTATGTTTTAATTACTATTATTTTTTAAAACCTAATAAAAAATATAATATGTAGGTAACGCAATGCTAACTGTAAATAAAACGCACAAAAAAAAAATACGCCAACATTGCGCTGGCGGATGTCGATAAGTGGATGAGAGGTGCCGGCCTAACACTCGCACCACAGAAGAGTGAAGCTATTCTACTCACCAGAAAGAAGAAATGTGCTCCTCTAAAGCTTACGCTGTCGGGCGTAAAAATTTAGCTAAAGGACACGGCAAGATACCTGGGCATACACTTAGACCGAGGATTGCGAGGAACTCCTCATGCAAGGATTGCGGCTGGGAAGGCGCAAAAGGCGGCTAATGACCTCGTCCGTCTATTGCCCAACACGTGCTGCCCGAGAGATAGCGTCCGGAGACTTCTGATGTCCGTATCCGAGTCGATCATTCTTTTTGGCTCGGCCGTTTGGATGTCGCCTACAATTGACACAGGCGCTACTAAAAAGATCCTGAGGAAGGTCCAGCGGATCGGAGCCCTACGTATCATTCGGGGGTATCGCACCATCAGCACGGCGGCCTCGCTCGTGCTGGCGGAGACAGTGCCCTGGGATTTAAAGGCAGCCGAACGTCGGGGCTTGTTGGTTAACCCAGATAGGGAGTAGGGAGCTCCTACAAGAACGCGAGGTGACACTCGATCGGTGGCAGAAGGAGTGGGATAGCATCCCGAACGGGCAACCAGGGGCGCTCGTGAGGAACCTCATTCCGAACATCCGCCAATGGATGAATCGTCCCGGGGGCCGTCTCACATACCACCTTACCCAAGTCTGCACGGGTCACGGCGATTTCCAGGTGTATTTAAATCGGATAGGGAAGGCTGAGACAACGCAATGCTTGTACTGTGACGAGGTGGACACTCCGGAACATACAGTATTGCGATGCGCCGCATGGACCGAGACCAGACGAGGCTTGCCCAGAAAGAACACGCTGAGAGAGCTAGTCACGTACATGCTTACGTCGATCAAAAACTGGGACGCGGCTGCAAAGCCTATTTAACGGATCATGGAAGCAAAGGAAGAGACAGGAAAAAGAAAAATGGTGGAAAGCGTCCGAGAGTTGTTGCCAAGGCGGGACTCGACAAGCAGAGACTTTAAAATTTCCGAGACTTTCCCGCGGCCTGTATGTAGTTGCTCTTCTGCGTTAAGGATCCCGCAGGTCGGAGGGTAATCTTGAGGATACATATATGCAGGCACTGCCGTCTATATATGTAGGATTTTAGTGGGTATTGCCTTAATCCTTCGGCTCGACTTTTGTCAAGCGCCAAGACTTGACGTTAGGTGGCTGAGTCCCACACTGTTTGAGCGTTGGCATGTTCGGGGGCTTACCAACTCCTGTTATGCTTTCTCTCAGTCGTACGTAAATGTTTAAACCCTACACCTCCTAAAAAAAATCTCTTTTTCGGGGAATGTACGTGCAACTTCGCTTAGTTACCTCGGATCTTCACGATCCACCCCTAGAACTAATATTTTTAATTTAGTAATGAGCGTTAAATATGGTATTTAACAAATAATTCGTCATAGCAAAATAATTTGTCATAGCAATCTTCTTAAGGACAAGAAAAAATCTTCTATACACTAACATGTGTTTTATTAGTGTCACCATTTTTTAGCTAGTAGCAGGCCGAGCCCACCGCAACAACGGTACTTCATGTCGCTTTAGATTGTTGACACTCCTTAGAGATTTCTTCTACGAAACCATCGCCGGCCGCATCGATATACACGGTCGTTGATTTGGGATGTAAACTAAGAGCCGCTGTGAGACCCCGGTTAAACGCCATTTAAGTTTTTGGAGCCTTCTCCTCGACCACCTTACGCTTTTTCAGCAGTTTCGGACAGGCCTTTGCTACCAACCGGTGCAGATTTGGACGTAGTCGACGCTGCTATTGTTTCAGCCCAGCGCCTGTCGGGCACTAGCAGTCCCTGTCCAGCGCCTGTCGGGTACTAGCAGTCCCTGTCCAGCGCCTGTCGGGCACTAGCGGTCCTGGCCGAAGACGAGCGCCTGTCGGGCATTAGTGGTTTCTGCTTAGCGCCTGTCTGGCACTAGCGGTCCCTGCCCAGCGCCTGTCGGGCACTAGCGGTCCTGGCCGAAGACGAGCGCCTGTCGGGCACTAGTGGTTTCCGCTTAGCGCCTGTCGGGCACTAGCGGTCCCTGTCCAGCGCCTGTCGGGCACTAGCGGTCCTGGCCGAAGACTAGCGCCTGTCGGGCACTAGTGGTTTCTGCCTAGCGCCTGTCGGGCACTAGCGGTCCCTGTCCAGCGCCTGTCGGGCACTAGCGGTCCTGGCCGAAGACGAGCGCCTGTCGGGCACTAGTGGTTTCCGCTTAGCGCCTGTCGGGCACTAGCGGTCCCTGTCCAGCGCCTGTCGGGCACTAGCGGTCCTGGCCGAAGACGAGCGCCTGTCGGGCATTAGTGGTTTCTGCTTAGCGCCTGTCTGGCACTAGCGGTCCCTGCCCAGCGCCTGTCGGGCACTAGCGGTCCTGGCCGAAGACGAGCGCCTGTCGGGCATTAGTGGTTTCTGCTTAGCGCCTGTCTGGCACTAGCGGTCCCTGCCCAGCGCCTGTCGGGCACTAGCGGTCCTGGCCGAAGACGAGCGCCTGTCGGGCATTAGTGGTTTCTGCTTAGCGTCTGTCTGGCACTAGCGGTCCCTGCCCAGCGCCTGTCGGGCACTAGCGGTCCTGGCCGAAGACGAGCGCCTGTCGGGCACTAGTGGTTTCCGCTTAGCGCCTGTCGGGCACTAGCGGTCCCTGTCCAGCGCCTGTCGGGCACTAGCGGTCCTGGCCGAAGACTAGCGCCTGTCGGGCACTAGTGGTTTCTGCCTAGCGCCTGTCGGGCACTAGCGGTCCCTGTCCAGCGCCTGTCGGGCACTAGCGGTCCTGGCCGAAGACTAGCGCCTGTCGGGCACTAGTGGTTTCTGCCTAGCGCCTGTCGGGCACTAGCGGTCCCTGTCCAGCGCCTGTCGGGCACTAGCGGTCCTGGCCGAAGACGAGCGCCTGTCGGGCACTAGTGGTTTCCGCTTAGCGCCTGTCGGGCACTAGCGGTCCCTGTCCAGCGCCTGTCGGGCACTAGCGGTCCTGGCCGAAGACTAGCGCCTGTCGGGCACTAGTGGTTTCTGCCTAGCGCCTGTCGGGCACTAGCGGTCCCTGTCCAGCGCCTGTCGGGCACTAGCGGTCCTGGCCGAAGACGAGCGCCTGTCGGGCACTAGTGGTTTCTGCCTAGCGCCTGTCGGGCACTAGCGGTCCCTGTCCAGCGCCTGTCGGGCACTAGCGGTCCTGGCCGAGCGCCTGTCGGGCACTAGCGGTTTCCGCTTAGTGCCCAGCAGTCCCTGTCCAGCGCCTGTCGGGCACTAGTGGTTTCCGCTTAGCGCCTGTCGGGCACTAGCGGTCCCTGTCCAGCGCCTGTCGGGCACTAGCGGTCCTGGCCGAAGACTAGCGCCTGTCGGGCACTAGTGGTTTCCGCTTAGCGCCTGTTGGGCACTAGCGGTCCCTGTCCAGCGCCTGTCGGGCACTAGCGGTCCTGGCCGAAGACGAGCGCCTGTCGGGCACTAGTGGTTTCCGCTTAGCGCCTGTCGGGCACTAGCGGTCCCTGTCCAGCGCCTGTCGGGCACTAGTGGTTTCCGCTTAGCGCCTGTCGGGCACTAGCGGTCCCTGTCCAGCGCTTGTCGGGCACTAGCGGTCCTGGCCGAAGACGAGCGCCTGTCGGGCACTAGTGGTTTCCGCTTAGCGCCTGTCGGGCACTAGTGGTTTCCGCTTAGCGCCTGTCGGGCACTAGCGGTCCCTGTCCAGCGCCTGTCGGGCACTAGCGGTCCTGGCCGAAGACGAGCGCCTGTCGGGCACTAGCGGTCCCTGTCCAGCGCCTGTCGGGCACTAGCGGTCCTGGCCGAAGACGAGCGCCTGTCGGGCACTAGCGGTCCCTGTCCAGCGCCTGTCGGGCACTAGCGGTCCTGGCCGAAGACGAGCGCCTGTCGGGCACTAGCGGTCCCTGTCCAGCGCCTGTCGGGCACTAGTGGTTTCCGCTTAGCGCCTGTCGGGCACTAGCGGTCCCTGTCCAGCGCCTGTCGGGCACTAGCGGTCCCTGTCCAGCGCCTGTCGGGCACTAGCGGTCTTGGCCGAAGACGAGCGCCTGTCGGGCACTAGTGGTTTCCGCTTAGCACCTGTCGGGCACTAGCGGTCCCTGTCCAGCGCCTGTCGGGCACTAGCGGTCTTGGCCGAAGACGAGCGCCTTGTCGGGCACTAGTGGTTTCCGCTTAGCGCCTGTCGGGCACTAGCGGTCCCTGTCCAGCGCCTGTCGGGCACTAGCCGGTCCCTGTCCAGCGCCTGTCGGGCACTAGCGGTCCCTGTCCAGCGCCTGTCGGGCACTAGCGGTCCCTGTCCAGCGCCTGTCGGGCACTAGCGGTCCCTGTCCAGCGCTTGTCGGGCACTAGCGGTCCCTGTCCAGCGCCTGTCGGGCACTAGCGGTCCCTGTCCAGCGCCTGTCGGGCACTAGCGGTCCCTGTCCAGCGCCTGTCGGGCACTAGCGGTCCCTGTCCAGCGCCTGTCGGGCACTAGCGGTCCCTGTCCAGCGCCTGTCGGGCCACCTAGCGGTCCTGGCCGAAGACGAGCGCCTGTCGGGCACTAGCGGTCCCTGTCCAGCGCCTGTCGGGCACTAGTGGTTTCCGCTTAGCGCCTGTCGGGCACTAGCGGTCCCTGTCCAGCGCCTGTCGGGCACTAGCGGTCTTGGCCGAAGACGAGCGCCTGTCGGGCACTAGTGTTTCCGCTTAGCACCTGTCGGGCACTAGCGGTCCCTGTCCAGCGCCTGTCGGGCACTAGCGGTCTTGGCCGAAGACGAGCGCCTGTCGGCACTAGTGGTTTCGCTTAGCACCTGTCGGGCACTAGCGGTCCCTGTCCAGCGCCTGTCGGGCACTAGCGGTCTTGGCCGAAGACGAGCGCCTGTCGGGCACTAGTGGTTTCCGCTTAGCGCCTGTCGGGCACTAGCGGTCCCTGTCCAGCGCCTGTCGGGCACTAGCGGTCCCTGTCCAGCGCCTGTCGGGCACTAGCGGTCCCTGTCCAGCGCCTGTCGGGCACTAGCGGTCCTGGCCGAAGACGAGCGCCTGTCGGGCACTAGCGGTCCCTGTCCAGCGCCTGTCGGGCACTAGCGGTCCTGGCCGAAGACGAACGCCTGTCGGGCACTAGCGGTCCCTGTCCAGCGCCTGTCGGGCACTAGCGGTCCTGGCCGAAGACGAGCGCCTGTCGGGCACTAGCGGTCCCTGTCCAGCGCCTGTCGGGCACTAGTGGTTTCCGCTTAGCG
Source organism: Dermanyssus gallinae (assembly GCA_003439945.1). NCBI lineage: Eukaryota > Metazoa > Arthropoda > Arachnida > Mesostigmata > Dermanyssidae > Dermanyssus > Dermanyssus gallinae. The sequence continues at coordinate 140,105 of QVRM01005255.1, forward strand.
CCTGTCGGGCACTAGCGGGTCCCTGTCCAGCGCCTGTCGGGCACTAGCGGTCTTGGCCGAAGACGAGCGCCTGTCGGGCACTAGTGGTTTCCGCTTAGCACCTGTCGGGCACTAGCGGTCCCTGTCCAGCGCCTGTCGGGCACTAGCGGTCTTGGCCGAAGACGAGCGCCTGTCGGGCACTAGTGGTTTCCGCTTAGCGCCTGTCGGGCACTAGCGGTCCCTGTCCAGCGCCTGTCGGGCACTAGCGGTCCCTGTCCAGCGCCTGTCGGGCACTAGCGGTCCCTGTCCAGCGCCTGTCGGGCACTAGCGGTCCCTGTCCAGCGCCTGTCGGGCACTAGCGGTCCCTGTCCAGCGCTTGTCGGGCACTAGCGGTCCTGGCCGAAGACGAGCGCCTGTCGGGCACTAGTGGTTTCCGCTTAGCGCCTGTCGGGCACTAGTGGTTTCCCGCTTAGCGCCTGTCTGGCACTAGCGGTCCCTGTCCAGCGCCTGTCGGGCACTAGCGGTCCTGGCCGAAGACGAGCGCCTGTCGGGCACTAGCGGTCCCTGTCCAGCGCCTGTCGGGCACTAGCGGGTCCTGGCCGAAGACGAGCGCCTGTCGGGCACTAGCGGTCCCTGTCCAGCGCCTGTCGGGCACTAGTGGTTTCCGCTTAGCGCCTGTCGGGCACTAGCGGTCCCTGTCCAGCGCCTGTCGGGCACTAGCGGTCTGGCCGAAGACTAGCGCCTGTCGGGGCACTAGTGGTTTCCGCTTAGCGCCTGTTGGGCACTAGCGGTCCCTGTCCAGCGCCTGTCGGGCACTAGCGGTCCTGGCCGAAGACGAGCGCCTGTCGGGCACTAGTGGTTTCCGCTTAGCGCCTGTCGGGCACTAGCGGTCCCTGTCCAGCGCCTGTCGGGCACTAGTGGTTTCCGCTTAGCGCCTGTCGGGCACTAGCGGTCCCTGTCCAGCGCTTGTCGGGCACTAGCGGTCCTGGCCGAAGACGAGCGCCTGTCGGGCACTAGTGGTTTCCGCTAGCGCCTGTCGGGCACTAGTGGTTTCCGCTTAGCGCCTGTCGGGCACTAGCGGTCCCTGTCCAGCGCCTGTCGGGCACTAGCGGTCCTGGCCGAAGACGACGCTGTCGGGCACTAGCGGTCCCTGTCCAGCGCCTGTCGGGCACTAGCGGTCCTGGCCGAACGAGCGCCTGTCGGGCACTAGCGGTCCCTGTCCAGCGCCTGTCGGGCACTAGCGGTCCTGGCCGAAGACGAGCGCCTGTCGGGCACTAGCGGTCCCTGTCCAGCGCCTGTCGGGCACTAGTGGTTTCCGCTTAGCGCCTGTCGGGCACTAGCGGTCCCTGTCCAGCGCCTGTCGGGCACTAGCGGTCCTTGGCCGAAGACGAGCGCCTGTCGGGCACTAGTGGTTTCCGCTTAGCACCTGTCGGGCACTAGCGGTCCCTGTCCAGCGCCTGTCGGGCACTAGCGGTCTTGGCCGAAGACGAGCGCCTGTCGGGCACTAGTGGTTTCCGCTTAGCGCCTGTCGGGCACTAGCGGTCCCTGTCCAGCGCCTGTCGGGCACTAGCGGTCCCTGTCCAGCGCCTGTCGGGCACTAGCGGTCCCTGTCCAGCGCCTGTCGGGCACTAGCGGTCCCTGTCCAGCGCCTGTCGGGCACTAGCGGTCCCTGTCCAGCGCCTGTCGGGCACTAGCGGTCCCTGTCCAGCGCCTGTCGGGCACTAGTGGTTTCCGCTTAGCGCCTGTCGGGCACTAGCGGTCCCTGTCCAGCGCCTGTCGGGCACTAGCGGTCCTGGCCGAAGACGAGCGCCTGTCGGGCACTAGTGGTTTCCGCTTAGCACCTGTCGGGCACTAGCGGTCCCTGTCCAGCGCCTGTCGGGCACTACGGTCCCTGTCCAGCGCCTGTCGGGCACTAGTGGTTTCCGCTTAGCACCTGTCGGGCACTAGCGGTCCCTGTCCAGCGCCTGTCGGGCACTAGCGGTCCCTGTCCAGCGCCTGTCGGGCACTAGTGGTTTCCGCTTAGCACCTGTCGGGCACTAGCGGTCCCTGTCCAGCGCCTGTCGGGCACTAGCGGTCTTGGCCGAAGCGAGCGCCTGTCGGGCACTAGTGGTTTCCGCTTAGCACCTGTCGGGCACTAGCGGTCCCTGTCCAGCGCCTGTCGGGCACTAGCGGTCCCTGCCAGCGCCTGTCGGGCACTAGTGGTTTCCGCTTAGCACTGTCGGGCACTAGCGGTCCCTGTCCCGCGCCTGTCGGGCACTAGCGGTCTGGCCGAAGACGAGCGCCTGTCGGGCACTAGTGGTTTCCGCTTAGCGCCTGTCGGGCACTAGCGGTCCCTGTCCAGCGCCTGTCGGGCACTAGCGGTCCGGCCGAAGACGAGCGCCTGTCGCACTATGGTTTCCCTTAGCACCTGTCGGGCACTAGCGGTCCCTGTCCAGCGCCTGTCGGGCACTAGCGGTCCTGTCCAGCGCCTGTCGGGCATAGCGGTCTGCCAGCGCCTGTCGGGCACTAGCGGTCGGTCGCCTGTCGGGCATAGCGGTCTCGCCAGCGCTGCGGGCACTAGCGGCCTGGCCAGCGCCTGTCGGGCACTAGGTGGTTTTCGCCTGTGGGCACTAGCGGTCCGTCCAGCGCTGTCGGGCACTAGCGGTCCTGTCCAGCGCTGTCGGGCACTGCGGTCGGCCTACGAGCGCCTGTCGGCACTAGCTAGCGGTCTTCTGGCCGAAGACGAGCGCCTGTCGGCACTAGTGGTTTCCCTTCCAGCGCCGTCGGGCACTAGCGGTCCCTGTCCAGCGCGTCGGGCACAGCGGACTGGCCGAAGACGAGCGCCTGTGTGCATAGTGGTTTCTGCCTAGCGCCATGTCGGGCACTAGCGGTCTCTGGCCAGCGCCTGTCGGGCATTAGCGGTCCTGGCTGAAGACGAGCGCCTGTCGGGCACTAGTGGTTTCCGCTTAGCGCCTGTCGGGCACTAGCGGTCCCTGTCCAGCGCCTGTCGGGCACTAGCGGTCGGTCCTGGTCGAAGACAAGCGCCTGTCGGGCTGATTAAGTGCCACGCCATTGCTTCGTTTTTTTACTGCCTACGCTTTTTTTGTTACTCTTTTGCGCAGTTTCCTTGTTCTTCACAGCACGCCTGTTCGTGTTATTTTCCACAGCACGTCGCACGTTATAACCCTAACCTTAAGAAAAACAAATCTATACACTTGCATGCGAGTGTTTTATTCGTGTCACCATCTTTTAGCTACTAGCAGGCCGAGCCCACCGCAGCAACGGAACTTCATGCCGCCTTGGATTGTTGACACTTTCGAGCCGTTTTGTTACGAAACCACTGCCGGCCGCATCAAATGACGCGGTTGTTGGTTTGGGATGGAAACTGGGAGCCGCTGTGGGACCCTGGCTGGATGCCATTACAGTCTTTGGAGCCTCCTCCTCGACCACCCTACGCCTTATCCGGCAGTTTTGGACAAACCTATGCCACCGACCGGTGCAGATCTGGACGTCGTCGACGCTGTTGTTGTTCGGTAGTCTTACTGGCAGCTCGAAGCCGCCACAAGCCCGCTGTTCTTCATGGCGGGGTGACACGGCAGCGTCTGATTGAAGCAGCTGTCCCGAAACGAGGCAAGCCAGCCACTGTAGGACCGTCGCCTCTCGATTGGAGCCTCCTCCTCAGAGCCGCTTCATCAAATGCCACGAGGGCCGAGGACCAGCCCCTGGCCACTTGGGCTCTTCGTGTCGTGACTTGGTCGGTCGCTCAAGGCGTGTGACTTCACGGCGCTTTGAGTGGCCCTTTTATATTAAGTCAGGCCAGGCAATTAATATTGGCAGCATTAGTAGTACCAATTCAGCGATACGTTAGTCAATGCAGAAAGAACAACGAACGACAAGTCCCTTGAGATTGATCCACCTTGCATACATTTTTTCTTATGTATTTATATATATATATATATATATACAGGGTGTTTCAGGAATATTTGAAGCGCGATATATGGAATCGTAGAGCTCGTTAAAACAGATGTTTTTTTTCTAATGGAACACAGTCTCTGAGAAGTCTTGTTTCGGAGTGAGAGTCATATTACTACAATTTGTGACACTGGTGTTTTTGCCCTACATAGGAGCACACAATGTGCAATGGCAAGGTAACTAGTCCTTCTGTACAGAAGCTAAGCACACCTTAGTATTCGCGAGAAAATTCTACTTTTTCTGAAGAACATATAAGGCCGGTCGGAAGCTGCGGCATGGTCTCTTAGAACAAAATTCGCAATAAAATGAAGTTCTTTATTAGCTTTCACGCTAAATACCTTAAAATCATTACCCTACGACCACTCAACGCTCAAAACTAACAGCTTCGGGCAAACTAACACATTCATGACGATCATTTTGGTACCAAATCTATGTCAATGCGAGCTGTGGTTAGAAATTACGATTTTTCGGAGGGCATGTCCAGATTAAGTGTATGTAAAATGACTGTGTGGCGACGTTCACTACCACCGACGTGTCGCGCGACAGCCGCAGCGCGTCATTTTTTATGCACTTAATCTCGACATGTCCACCGAAAATCGTCATCACTCCGCAACCACAGCTCGCATTGACATAGATTTGGTAGATTCGCGCGTTTGCCCGAATGTGTTAGTTTTGAGCGCTGAGTGGGCGTAGGGTAATGATTTTGAGGTATTTGGCGTGAAAGCTAATAAATTACTTCATTTTTGGCGAATTCCCTTTTAAGCGACCATGTCGCATCTTCTGGGCGGCTTTATATGCTCTTCGGAGGAAACAGAATTTTCTCACAAACACGACGGTGTGCTTAGTTTCTGTATATAAGGACTAGTTGCCTCGCCATTGCACATTTTGTGCTCCTATGTCGAGCAAAAACACCAGTGTCACAAATTGTAGTAATTTTACTCTCACTCCGAAACAAGACTTCTCAGAGACTATGTTCCATTACAAAAAAAAAAAAACATCTGTTTGAACGAGCTCTACAATTCCACATATCGCGCTTCAAATATTCCTGAAACACCCTGCATCCAGTGCATCGGTCGTTGTAGTTGTGTTCACAAGTGAGATTGGTATCTCGAGCATTCAGCGCCAGTATGGATCTTGCTGGGTGAGACTTTACGGCTACATACAACTCTGGTACATTCGTGGAAGAAACAGCTGCGCTGTCTACCTTGCAGTGTGGTGAAGCAGGCTGTTGACATTACGACGAGTGCAGCTCTGGGCAACATTTCGACATCTAGGCTCCAGACTATTTAATGAGAGGAGGATTCGGCGGACGTGTAATCTGCAGCAAGAACTAATTTCACCGGTCGTCTGCTACGTGCGTTGCTGTTTTAGTCGGCGAATCATGGGAGCTACGGGCAATAAAGCCCCGGTAGAAACGAAGAGGAGATTCGATGTAATGCCAAAGTAATACCGAGCCTGGGGGGGTGGGGAGGAATCCGGGTTTAGTGGGTTTGCGAGTCTCACACTAGTCACGCAGGCTGCTAGTGGCGCATGTGCATCATGCATTCCCGAAACCTCCCAGAACAAACAAAAAAAAACGAAGTGGAGAGGGGCAACCGCTGTAAATAAACGTAAAGCAGGGCCGCAAGAAGAGTCGAAGGGGAAGAAGGAGAAGCTGATGAGGGAAACAGGGTAAGCAGAGGCGAATTTAAAAGTGTGTGCAGCAAGCAGTAGCTTAACAGCTGTAAATGTTTCCAAAGCGGCGACCCTGCCAACGATGCACTCGGTATCATCAGCTGTGGTGAACAACGTCACAGCTGACGGTTCTCGAAACGAAGAGATCGCTAATAGTATTGAGTTGCCGGCAACTTACCTGATTGTGGATGCTGAAGAGGCTGGGAATGTTTCGGGTAATGGATGGACCCAGGTGATAAATAAAGATACTGCGAAGAGGCTTGGAAAACTTCAGTCACAAATTGAACCTATCAGGGCAAACACAGTGCGTAATTCCAAAGGTGTTTCCCGTACTGTAATTGCACGGAGGATTGAGCATGACTGTGACGGTGAAATAAATATCGGCAGCGGGCCTTTCCAGGGCAACATGCTAGCTCTCTGTAGTGAGCTGTTTCGGCTTTACCCTGACACTAAACCTGAATCGAAATCAGGTTATATTCATGTTTGGGGCAATGCAGTTGAAGTTACCAAAAAGGTTTTGGGGCTTACAGAGCTTCTTGGAATCCGCGTAACCACCAGTTGTAGAGACCTGGACAACAACTGGGCACGGATTACTGAGGTTGACCGTGGCTTCTCGGATGAGGACATATTAGCAGCGCTGAAGCAGGACGGCGTAGTGACAATTAAGAGAGAAGTTGGGAAGCGACGCGTTGGAGATCAACTTACAGAGTTTGTTACAGACAGAGTTCTTCTACGCGTGAATCGTGTGCCACCCACAGAGGTATTTCTGGCGTGCAGAAAGCATAAAGTTGTTATGTACGCTGGTGCACCTATAGCGTGCTTCAAATGTCAAAGACTTGGTCGCGTAGCCGCGAATTGTAAAAATGAGATAGCTTGTAGAAATTGTGGTGAGACTGGCCATCTTGCAGCTGAATGTAAAAAGGCACCTAAATGTGTAAATTGTAAGGGTTGCCATGCACCTTCTTCGTCATTATGTCCGTTACGCGCATACGAACTTGAAAAGCGAAAGATTTGGATGGAGCGCAGACTACTGCAACAAGTCAGTGTAGAGCATCCCGCCACGGCTATCAAAGTGATTGATCAAGTTTCTTCATCAACACCGGAATTGTCTGCTAGACATCCTGTCACGACGCAGGGTTGCAGTCGCTCTTACGGATTAGTTGTGAGACCAAATGTTGTGGAACCCGCGGCTGGTCCAGAAGTAAAAGTCAATCTTCCGGGAATTACAACGATCCCCCAGAAACAAACAATGAATCGACTGGCTAAGCCTACCTCTACGACGAAGAAAACGACGTTCGGCAAAAAAAAAGATGCTCCTGAAGCCAAGGATGCGCCAGGCTCCCAGGACAAAGAAAAGCGTGGCTGCAGCGTTTACGCCCGTCATGAGAATTTTAAATGCTATATGCCGACAAGCAGTGGGATGTCCGAAGAGCCTTTTTAGTGCAATTGCGCTTTTGTTAGCGTCACTTAAGCAGTTTAACTAGAGTTTTACCCTTTCTTGTAATACATTGGATAATAACTAGAATTTTACACATACCTTGTAATAACATGACCATGGCATTAGATAGTTTAAATGACATTATATCACATAACCCTACGAATGTAAGGCAGTGCCAGACATGGTGGGGACCGCCCGAATTTAAAGTTGTAACTCTTAGCGGTGTAAAATCACCAATTTTTAGTAATCTTGCAGCCATCCACATTAATGCGGGACGAGAGGGCTCAAGAGGTCAGAGCAACTCGAAACGCTGGGGGACATATTGGTGCAAGAGGGTTCTGGGCTAGACGTTGTAGTCATAAGCGAAACATGGCTAAAATCAGGCAACTACAACGCATATAGCATCCCCGGTTTTAATTTGATTGGCTCAGGACGTGAAACTAGTAAACAGGGAGGAGGGGTTGGCATGTACATACGCTCGAACTGCCTTATACTCTCTAAGCTTCCAGTAGGGTCACGCATAAGGAGGTCCTGCTGGATTTGTTGGAAGTGGCACTTTCAATGGGTTCAGCTCTCCCATGTATAGTAATGGGTGACTCGAATATTAATTTGCTGGCTAATACAGACAGGGGAAGCTATATATAATTTTTCTCAGAAAGAAGCTTTTTTCATGACGTTAAGCAAGTGACTCGCCCCGCTTCCGGTACATGTATTGACAATGTTGCTATTAGAAATTGCGAGATCTGCCCGGTCATTTAGTGCACCAGGCTATTTTCGGCTACCCTGTGGTAGTGTTCTTATCTGGAACAGAGGCCCTACCTGCTCCGACAGCCTTTTTAAGGATTTATGATCGGGAGAGTGTCAGTTTGTTGCCCGTTTAAGCTTGTTAAAAGTGTATGACGCTGACGGCACGGAAGAAGCCTTTGAAGCTTTCAGTAATTTGTTAGTTAATGAATATAATGTTTGGGTTTGTTTTGAGGTTGAGGGAGGTTTTTTGAGGTTGAGGTTTGTTCGGGTTTGTTTTGAGGTTGAGGGAGGTTTGGGAGGTTTGTTCGGGTTTGCGGTTTGTTCGGGTTTGTTTTGAGGTTGAGGTTTGTTCGGGTTTGTTTTGAGGTTTCGGGTTTGTTTTGAGGTTGGGGTTTGTTCGGGTTTGTTTGCGGTTTGTTCGGGTTTGCGTTTGCGGTTTGTTCGAGTACGTTTTTTTGTTCGGGTTTGTTTTGAGATTGAGGTTTGTTCGGGTTTGTTTTGAGGTTGAGGGAAGTTTGGGAGGTTTGTTCGGGTTTGCGTTTGCGGTTTGTTCGGGTTTGTTCTGAGGTTGAAATTTGTTCGGGTTTGTTTTGAGGTGGAGGTTTGTTCGGGTTTGTTTTGAGGTTGAGGTTTGTTCGGGTTGGTTTTGAGGTTGAGGTTTGTTCGGGTTGGTTTTGAGGTTGAGGTTTGTTCGGGTTTGTTTTGAGGTTTCAGGTTTGTTTTGAGGTTTCGGGTTTGTTTAGAGGTTGAGGGAGGTTTGCGAGGTTTGTTCGGGTTTGAGTTTGCGGTTTGTTCGGGTTTGTTTTGAGGTTGAGGTTTGTTCGGGTTTGTTTTGAGGTTGAGGTTTGTTTGAGTTTGTTTTGAGGTTGAGGTTTGTTCGAGTTTGTTTTGAGGTTGAGGTTTGTTCGAGTTTGTTTTGAGGTTAAGGGAGGTTTGTTCGGGTTTGTTTTGAGGTTGAGGGAGGTTTGTTTGGGTTTGTTTTGAGGTTGAGGGAGGTTTGTTCGGGTTTGTTTTGAGGTTGAGGGAGGTTTGTTCGAGTTTGTTTTGAGGTTGAGGTTTGTTCGAGTTTGTTTTGAGGTTAAGGGAGGTTTGTTCGGGTTTGTTTTGAGGTTGAGGGAGGTTTGTTTGGGTTGTTTTGAGGTTGAGGGAGGTTTGTTCGGGTTTGTTTTGAGGTTGAGGGAGGTTTGTTCGGGTTTGTTTTGAGGTCGAGGGAGGTTTATTCGGGTTTGTTTTGAGGTTGAGGGAGGTTTGTTAGAGTTTGTTTTGAGGTTGAGGGAGGTTTGTTCGAGTTTGTTTTGAGGTTGAGGGAGGTTTGTTCGGGTTTGTTTTGAGGTTGAGGGAGGTTTGTTCGGGTTTGTTTTGAGGTTGAGGGATATGATATATGGTTTATTGGTTTTGCGGTTTGTTATATTATATGGTTTGCGAGGGAGGTTTATTCGGGATTGTTTTGAGGTTGAAGGAGGTTTGTTCGGGTTTGCGTTTGCGGTTTGTATTATGATTTGTTCGGGTTTTTTTTTAGGTTGAGGGAGGTTTGTTAGAGTTTGCGTTTGCGGTTTGTTATATGGTTTGTTCGGATTTGATATATGGTTTATTGGTTTTGCGGTTTGTTATATTATATGGTTTGCGAGGGAGGTTTATTCGGGGTTGTTTTGAGGTTGAAGGAGGTTTGTTCGGGTTTGCGTTTGCGGTTTGTATTATGATTTGTTCGGGTTTGTTTGTTCGGGTTTTTTTTTAGGTTGAGGGAGGTTTGTTAGAGTTTGCGTTTGCGATTTGTTATATATTTGTTTTGAGATTGAGGGGGGTTTGTTCAGGTTTGTTTTGAGATTGAGGGAGGTTTGTTCAGGTTTGTTTGGAGATTGAGGGAGGTTTGTTCGGAATTGTTTTGAGGTTGAGAGAGGTTTGTTCGGGTTTGTTTTGAGGTTGAGAGAGGTTTGTTTGGGTTTGCGTTTGGTTTATTGGTTTTGCGGTTTGGTTTATTGGTTTTGCGGTTTGGTTCGAGTTTGTTTTGAGCTTTGTTCGGGTTTGCGTTTGCGGTTTGTTTTATTAATATGATATATGGTTTATTGGTTTTGCGGTTTGTTATATGGTTTGTTCGGAATTATTTTGAGATTGAGGGGGGTTTGTTCAGGTTTGTTTTGAGATTGAGGGAGGTTTGTTCAGGTTTGTTTTGAGATTGAGGGAGGTTTGTTCGGAATTGTTTTGAGGTTGAGAGAGGTTTGTTCGGGTTTGTTTTGAGGTTGAGAGAGGTTTGTTCGGGTTTGCGTTTGGTTTATTGGTTTAGCGGTTTGGTTCGAGTTTGTTTTGAGGTTTGTTCGGGTTTGCGTTTGCGGTTTGTTATATTAATATGATATATGGTTTATTGGTTTTGCGGTTTGTTATATTATATGGTTTGCGAGGGAGGTTTGTTCGGGTTGTTTTAAGGTTAAGGGAGGTTTGTTTGGGTTTTCGTTTGCGGTTTGTGGTTTTGCGGTTTGTTATATTATATGGTTTGCGAGGGAGGTTTGTTCGGGTTGTTTTGAGGTTGAGGGAGGTTTGTTTGGATTTTCGTTTGCGGTTAGTTATATTAATATCATATATGGTTTATTTGTTTTGCGGTTTGTTATATTATATGGTTTGCTTTAAATTGATAACCATAAATATATACACTTACATGCGAGTGTTTTGTTCGGGTTTGTACACTTGCATGCGAGTGTTTTGTTCGGGTTTGTGTGGGTTTGTTTTGAGGTTGAAGGAGGTTGTCGGTTTGTTATATTAATATGATATATGGTTTATTGGTTTTGCGGTATATTAATATGATATATGGTTTATTGGTTTTGCGGTTTGTTATATTATATAGTTTGTTATAACAATAAACATATACACTTTGCAGGGAGGTTTGTTCGGGTTTGCGTTTGGTTTATTGCGGTTTGATATATTATATGGTTTGCGAGGGAGGTTTGTTCGGGTTGTTTTGAGGTTAAGGGAGGTTTGTTTGGGCGTTTGCGGATATATTGGTTTTGCGGTATATTAAATATGTTTATTGGTTTTGCGGTTTGTTATTATATATAGTTTGTTTTAATTTGATAACACTAAACATATACACTTTGCAGGGAGGTTTTTTCGGGTTTGCGTTTGGTTTATTGCGGTTTGTTATATTAATATAATATATGGTTTATTGGTTTTGCGGTTTGATATATTGAGGTTTGTTCGGGTTGTTAAGGGAGGTTTGTTTGGGCGTTTGCGGTTTTGCAGTTTGTTATATGGTTTACTTTAACAATAAATATATACACTTGCATGCGAGTCTTTTGTTCGGGTTTGTACACTTCATGCGTGTTTTGAGAAAGGTTTGTTTGGGTTTTCGTTGCGGTTTGTTATATTATATGGTTTACTTAAATAACAATAAATATATACACTTGCATGCGAGTCTTTTGTTCGGGTTTGTACACTTGCATGCGTGTTTTGTTCGGGTTTGTTTTGAGGTTGAGGAAATTTAATATGATATATGGTTTATTGGTTTTGCGGTTATATTAATATGATATAAGGTTTATTGGTTTGAAGTTTGTTCGGGTTGGTTTTGCGGTTATATTAATATGATATAAGATCGGGTTTGTTTCGAGGTTGAGGAGGTTTGGTTTTTTGTTCGGGTTGGTTTTGCGGTTATATTAATATGATATATGGTTTATTGGTTTTGCGGTTTGTTATATTATATGGTTTGCGAGGGAGGTTTATTCGGGATTGTTTTGAGGTTGAAGGAGGTTTGTTCGGGTTTGCGTTTGCGGTTTGTATTATGATTTGTTCGGGTTTTTTTTTAGGTTGAGGGAGGTTTGTTAGAGTTTGCGTTTGCGGTTTGTTATATGGTTTGTTCGGATTTGATATATGGTTTATTGGTTTTGCGGTTTGTTATATTACATGGTTTGCGAGGGAGGTTTATTCGGGGTTGTTTTGAGGTTGAAGGAGGTTTGTTCGGGTTTGCGTTTGCGGTTTGTATTATGATTTGTTCGGGTTTGTTTGTTCGGGTTTTTTTTAGGTTGAGGGAGGTTTGTTAGAGTTTGCGTTTGCGATTTGTTATATATTTGTTTTGAGATTGAGGGGGGTTTGTTCAGGTTTGTTTTGAGATTGAGGGAGGTTTGTTCAGGTTTGTTTGGAGATTGAGGGAGGTTTGTTCGGAATTGTTTTGAGGTTGAGAGAGGTTTGTTCGGGTTTGTTTTGAGGTTGAGAGAGGTTTGTTTGGGTTTGCGTTTGGTTTATTGGTTTTGCGGTTTGGTTTATTGGTTTTGCGGTTTGGTTCGAGTTTGTTTTGAGCTTTGTTCGGGTTTGCGTTTGCGGTTTGTTTTATTAATATGATATATGGTTTATTGGTTTTGCGGTTTGTTATATGGTTTGTTCGGAATTATTTTGAGATTGAGGGGGGTTTGTTCAGGTTTGTTTTGAGATTGAGGGAGGTTTGTTCAGGTTTGTTTTGAGATTGAGGGAGGTTTGTTCGGATTTGTTTTGAGGTTGAGAGAGGTTTGTTCGGGTTTGTTTTGAGGTTGAGAGAGGTTTGTTCGGGTTTGCGTTTGGTTTATTGGTTTAGCGGTTTGGTTCGAGTTTGTTTTGAGGTTTGTTCGGGTTTGCGTTTGCGGTTTGTTATATTAATATGATATATGGTTTATTGGTTTTGCGGTTTGTTATATTATATGGTTTGCGAGGGAGGTTTGTTCGGGTTGTTTTAAGGTTAAGGGAGGTTTGTTTGGGTTTTCGTTTGCGGTTTGTGGTTTTGCGGTTTGTTATATTATATGGTTTGCGAGGGAGGTTTGTTCGGGTTGTTTTGAGGTTGAGGGAGGTTTGTTTGGATTTTCGTTTGCGGTTAGTTATATTAATATCATATATGGTTTATTTGTTTTGCGGTTTGTTATATTATATGGTTTGCTTTAAATTGATAACCATAAATATATACACTTGCATGCGAGTGTTTTGTTCGGGTTTGTACACTTGCATGCGAGTGTTTTGTTCGGGTTTGTGTGGGTTTGTTTTGAGGTTGAAGGAGGTTGTCGGTTTGTTATATTAATATGATATATGGTTTATTGGTTTTGCGGTATATTAATATGATATATAGTTTATTGGTTTTGCGGTTTGTTATATTATATAGTTTGTTATAACAATAAACATATACACTTTGCAGGGAGGTTTGTTCGGGTTTGCGTTTGGTTTATTGCGGTTTGATATATTATATGGTTTGCGAGGGAGGTTTGTTCGGGTTGTTTTGAGGTTAAGGGAGGTTTGTTTGGGCGTTTGCGGATATATTGGTTTTGCGGTATATTAAATATGTTTATTGGTTTTGCGGTTTGTTATTATATATAGTTTGTTTTAATTTGATAACACTAAACATATACACTTTGCAGGGAGGTTTTTTCGGGTTTGCGTTTGGTTTATTGCGGTTTGTTATATTAATATAATATATGGTTTATTGGTTTTGCGGTTTGATATATTGAGGTTTGTTCGGGTTGTTAAGGGAGGTTTGTTTGGGCGTTTGCGGTTTTGCAGTTTGTTATATGGTTTACTTTAACAATAAATATATACACTTGCATGCGAGTCTTTTGTTCGGGTTTGTACACTTCATGCGTGTTTTGAGAAAGGTTTGTTTGGGTTTTCGTTGCGGTTTGTTATATTATATGGTTTACTTAAATAACAATAAATATATACACTTGCATGAGAGTCTTTTGTTCGGGTTTGTACACTTGCATGCGTGTTTTGTTCGGGTTTGTTTTGAGGTTGAGGAAATTTAATATGATATATGGTTTATTGGTTTTGCGGTTATATTAATATGATATAAGGTTTATTGGTTTGAAGTTTGTTCGGGTTGGTTTTGCGGTTATATTAATATGATATAAGATCGGGTTTGTTTCGAGGTTGAGGAGGTTTGGTTTTTTGTTCGGGTTGGTTTTGCGGTTATATTAATATGATTTTGTTAGGGTTTGTTACACTTGCATGCGTGTTTTGTTATGATATATGGTTTATTGGTTTTGCGATTAATATGATATAAGGTTTATCGGTTTTGCATATTGGTTTTGCGATTAATATGATATAAGGTTTATTGGTTTTGCAGTCTGTTATATTATATAGATTGCTTAGGTTTGGTTTTTGTTCGGGTTGGTTTTGCGGTTATATTAATATGATATAAGGTTTATTGGTTTGAGAGTCTTTTGTTAGGGTTCGGGTTGGTTTTGCGGTTATATTAATATGATATAAGGTTTATTGGTTTGAGAGTTTTTTGTTAGGGTTTGTTACACTTGCATGCGTGTTTTGTTATGACGGTTTTGCATATTGGTTTTGCGATTAATATGATATAAGGTTTATTGGTTTTGCAGTCTGTTATATTATATAGATTGCTTAGGTTTGTTTTTTTGTTCGGGTTGGTTTTGCGGTTATATTAATATGATATAAGGTTTATTGGTTTGAGAGTCTTTTGTTAGGGTTCGGGTTGGTTTTGCGGTTATATTATTGGTTTGAGAGTCTTTTGTTAGGGTTCGGGTTGGTTTTGCGGTTATATTAATATGATATAAGGTTTATTGGTTTGAGAGTTTTTTGTTAGGGTTTGTTACACTTGCATGCGTGTTTTGTTATGATATATGGTTTATTGGTTTTGCATATTGGTTTTGCGATTAATATGATATAAGGTTTATTGGTTTTGCAGTCTGTTATATTATATAGATTGCTTTAAATTGATAACAATAAATATATACACTTGCATGCGAGTGTTTTATTCGTGTCACCATCTTTTAGCTATTAGCAGGCCGAGCCCACCGCAGCAACGGAACTTCATGCCGCCTTGGATTGTTGACACTTTCGAGCTGTTTTGTTACGAAACAATCGCCGGCCGCGTCGAAGGACGCGGTTGTTGATTTAGAATGGAAACTGGGAGCCGCTGTGGGACCCCGGCTAGACGCCATTTCAGTCTTCGGAGCCTCCTCCTCGACCACCCTACGCCTTATCCGGCAGTTTCGGACAAACCTTCGCCACCGACCGGTGCCAGATCTGGACGTCGTCGACGCTGTTGTTGTTCGGTAGTCTTACTGGCAGCTCGGAGCCGCCACAAGCCCGCTGTTCTTCATGGCGGGGTGACACGGCAGCGTCTGATTGAAGCAGCTGTTCCGAAACGAGGCAAGCCAGCCACTGTAGGACCGTCGCCTCTCGATTGGAGCCTCCTCCTCAGAGCTGCTTCATAAATGCCACCATGGCCGAGGAATAGCCCCTGGCCACTCGGGCTCTTCGTGTCATGGCTTGGTCGGTCGCTGAAGGCGAGTGACTTCAGAGCGCTCTTGGTGGCCCTTTTATATCAAATTGGGCTAGGCGGTGAATTCTAGCAGCATAAGTGGCACTAATTCAGCGATACCTTAGTTAATGCAACAAGAACAACGAATGATAAGGCCATTGAGATTGATCTTCTCGTAAGACCGGAAAAATTCTTTAGACCGAAATCGCTCGAGCCTTTATTTCGTGGGCCATACATAAACCAGTAGTTGTCGCAAGTGGCAGCACGGTTTGCACGTCGGAATCTGCTAAATATGATATACACAATACGTATGTACGTGTGCATTTATATCTTCTCGTCTTTAATAAAACTTGGGCGATAACATCCGGCCAGAATAAGAGAAAAATGTTTCGCATGTCGAGCACGCTGTTATTTAAATAGATTATACAAATTGTGTTTCAATGACTGTTGACGGCCCAAAACAAACGTGTTCCTCAGGGTTGCAATGCACTTCGATACATTATTTTCATCAAATGATTTAATGTATGCCAATCACCATTGAATTACCTCAGACAAATAAGGGCGCACTTTATTATCTGATTACAGAGAAGTGTGCTCGACATAGCAAATATTTTTGAAACGGTTTGTTCTGCTTAGGTCCCAGCATCCAAAATCCACAATCCTAACAATTAAGTTCCTGCAAGTATTTGAAGACAAATAAATTGATGAAAAATATTCAGGACATATCTAATTGTCCCAGCTCCCCAATACCATTCCATGTCGTGCCCGGTGGTACGGTGCATTTGCGTGCGCGTCGTGACCAAAGGAGACACATAGATGCACGGGTTCGAGGTCCACCGTTGCACATTTGTTGATATATAAGGTCCGTCTCATGAAGCAATGCGATAGCAGTCCCGTGGACGTTAAATGTTGGCTAAGGGTTAGCCCAAAAACAAAAAAAAACTCCCCAATCCCCCAATTTGTCCACATGAATTGTATCCTATGTTAAGATAATTGTTCCGTATCGCGTGTGAACAATGCCATACTGCGTATAACATATGTGGGTTTTTTAGTACCCCTGCTATACTCGGCGCTTTTCTTACTCCTTCTCCTACACATGAGCTAGACCGCAATTTTTTGTCGCCATAATGATGACTACCAAATAGGTCAACTTGCTTCTCAATGCAAGTTTCCTGCAACTCTGGAATATCATTATGTCTTTATCGACCGCTTCTTCGGAAATAAACCACCTTTATTTGCTTTTAGTTACTGATTAACCCCAATTTATCCATAAGGCTGCACAGCTGTTTTCCCTTTCTTGGAAAAAAACTCAGCCTGCGTACAATTAACCTCTCGCCTATACTCTTGACAACACGGTCACTACTCATTTAGGCAGGTTTTCAAGCAGAACCGAACATAAGAAGGGTTGAAGTTTATCATTCTGAGCATCCTCAGTTGTTTGTTTTATCATTCCTGTGACTCCTACCCCTAAATACATTACTAGTAAATGCTAAGAATAATTTTTGAACCCCTTCACTAGCTAGCTTTTCCACAATCTGGTTCCTACTAGCCAGATCAAACGCGGCTTTCAACCGCGCCACAACCGTGTATAAGATTTTTGGGGCTTACAGTTTTTGCCATTTTCTAGCAGCAACCCGATTGCCGTGTCCGTCGACTCTCCCTTTCTGAATCCATGCTGTTTCTCGGGCATTACTCCCATGCCCTCAAAAAATACATCGACATTATCTCTGCAAAAGCCTTTAAACATTGATTTTTGTTATGGCCCTGCAAGCGTTTGGTTTGACTTAATTTCCCTTAGCATAGAATCACTACAAGGTTGCCTCGCTCCAATTACTTAATTACATATAATAATCACAAACATCACTTGTTTTGCCATGTGGCCCTTTTTCGATTGGTTGGGTCGCTGCATGCAAATAGTTACGCCTGCTTAGTTTAGGTGTTACGCCTAACCTGTGTACATTAAATTATAAAGTTTAGTTTTTTGTTAACAATTACATACTTGTGTGAGTAAAAATCTACCAGAGTTGTAAGCCTATTAGAGGGTCCCACTCTTAATATTGGTTGGTAACGGACTTCCTGAATATTAGCTTTCCATACGGAATTTTTGAGTATTGATTTTTTAAGCAATATCCCACAACATTTTGATTTAATGGTTATTTTAATTTTACAATTATGTTTGTTTCACTCAAATTGAGTATAATATACATTTCAAAATGTTTTTTCATGAAGCTCTATCTTTCTTCACGCTTCCGACGAGAGAAGTAGCGCAACGATTTTTGGTCCAGCGCTGTGCATTCCACTGCATGGTACTTGGCACACCTCTGCAGGCAGAACTGGCAGGTGCACAACTCGTACTCCTCGTGAAAGGTTGCGTTTGAACATACCAGGTAGTGATAACCATGCACTATGTACCTGTCGTATACGTGGCGATTGTCACATGCAGGGCCAGACCAAAGGTGCAAAGCATTGAAAACGTCCAAACCACCGACCTCCCGCCTGGCCTGTTCGACTTTAGCTTCCCACTCCGAAATACATTCGAAATACATCCGAAATACGAAACATTCGTGGGGTACTGTACGCGGCATCTTTAGCCTAAGTCGGATTGTTTCAGCAGCCGGTGGGCAGCCTGACATGAGATACACAAAGCGGCTCCCTGCTCGGATAGGCAAGCAAAGCACTCGCTTCATATATAATGAAAAGCACCTTGTAAGGTGGTTAAAATTTGCCAGCGTGGGGTAGTTCCACACCCTGTCAAGATCGTACATCAGCCCCGGAACAATCTTAAGCATGAAGTGTCTCACTGCTGAGAGAACAAACAGTTTTCGGAAATTCCCACATTTTGCTTAATCTCTAATACACCCTTGCTCACCGTCTACCAACAAGGTGTCCTCCTCAAATAAACTTGCTATTACACTCAGGAGACGCAGTCAATAAAGACTGCATACAGATGACCTTTGGGTTGTGCCACAGCTCGCTCCATTTCTGACTGGAGAACATGGATTGCATCACGGGTGCCTCGGCCTCTCCTAAAACCGAATTGCTCCGGTGGAAGTGCCTCTTCAGCCACGCGCCCAATCCGTCGAATAATCAACTTACAGAAAATCATATTCAATGTGCGTTCTGACGCCACTCCACGATAGATATTTGGATCTTGCTTGTGATCACCATGCTTACCCTCGAACAGAAGAGAAAGCCTGGCGACATGCCAGGCTTTAGGCATCCGCCCCCTCTTTATAATTTTGTAAAAGAAATCACAAAGAGTTTCTACCAAGAGAGAAAGTGACTGGATCCAATGCTCATAGCAGACCTGATCGGGCCCTGAGCTCTTTCTCTTTGGGAGTGACCGTAGGACCTGACACACTTCCTCCACCCCGAAAGGCAGAATCATGTTGTGCTGCTCCAGTGTAAGCGGATGCTGTACGATTGGATATACGGCCGCAACGTCACGGTTGAATAAAGGATTAGTTAGGTGGCTCTTTACCTGCCCGTCGCTAAGCGGGTTCACCACCCTACGAGATCGCACAATGTAAGCTGAAAGCTCTTGTTCTGCCCTTCCGAGCAGCCGTCGCGTACCACGGGCGTGATCTCTTTTGCCATAACCTTTTCCACTTCACTGCACTTCTCATCGTTCTCTCCAACTGATCATAAATGGAATCGATGTCAGGGCTTACCTCAAGACTGCCCACCGCTCTGTCTAAAAGAGATAGATTCATCCGTCTCATTGCAGACCAGCGCGGCGTGTTATGTCGGTCTCGCCAAATACCGGGAACATCGACAACGGCCAACACTGGTTTGTGCTTTGAGGCCGCTTTATCAATAATTTCCATCACCTGAAGTAGCACCTCGCCTTTATCGTCGTTTGCCCCACAATCGATTCTGGCATTGAAATCACCGCCGACGATAGTTGACATAGTCAGGTTTAACTCTGAAAGTCCAAAGCTCACCGTCTCAGCAACCTCCGCAGAATCGAATGTGGGTGGGAAATAGAATACAGCGACGTTTACCCTCTCAGAGGAGAGCACTGCGCATTGCATCGGTGGTAAGCGTTTATGTAGGTAGATAGATAACCCACCCACAGGTCTTCCCCGACCTCTCGCAGGTAAGACAGCCAACTGGTAAAACCCCCGCATATCATTGATATGCAGTTCGTCCCGCTGAAATGTCTCCGTAAGGAGTGCAATGTCAACCAGCTCAAACATGTCATCACGTACAAGACCCATTGCCTCCTTAAGTCTCTCACAATTCCAAAGAAGCACTCGCAGAGGTATGTTTGCCACTACGCTTGCAGTTCTAGAACTGGGTCAGTCACTTACGGGGGATTAGACCACCAGGCGCACTAAAACTCTCCTTAACCATCCTCTCGTAAGGGACGTACCCAACCCAGGACGGAACACGCTTTCCTTCGGCCAGAATTAATTTCTGCAACAGTTTGCGTAATCTTCATCACGCAGCACCACACAGAACACAGCATCACTACCAAGCGTATGTAGCTTCCACACCGCTTTCACAGTTATGCTCCTGCCAGCTAGCCACGCTTGCAGCCCTACCGCCGACGTCTTCTGCGCCAATCGTGCCACTCTCAAGGCGCAGACCTTCCCAGGTCTGGCATAGACTTTCAATCCGTCTATGTCATCCGTTGCGCTGCCCCTCTGCATTAGATATTTTGTCTTGTTGTCTCGTCGTTTACGAACCACAACAAAGACATGGTCGTCTGCCTTCTCCTCCGGTTGTGGATCAGCTGGATCTGTTGTCGGTGTTGTTACCGCAGCTGGTGACGTCGCTGACAACAGTGCCGTTTGGTCATTACTCAACTCTGCAGACGTTGAGCTTGCCTGGTTATTTTAATTAATACCGACAACCCACGAGCACGTCCATGCTATAACCCTATCCGTTGATTAGTTGTCATCTACCGAAGTGTCGCCAGTTCGATTCCTGTTGTTGGTAGAATTTGTTAAAGTTTTGGCTGGATATAGCCCACAACATTTTGATTTATTGTTTGTTTTTTAATGGTTGGTTTTTTAAGA
The DNA here is from genome assembly GCA_003439945.1 of Dermanyssus gallinae. Classification (NCBI taxonomy): domain Eukaryota; kingdom Metazoa; phylum Arthropoda; class Arachnida; order Mesostigmata; family Dermanyssidae; genus Dermanyssus; species Dermanyssus gallinae. Next base: position 160,149 of record QVRM01005255.1, read on the forward strand.
TGACTTGCAGTTTGATTTAGTGATCAGTTTTGGTGGTTACTTGCAGTGTTTAAGAGCATTTGATATTACCCCATATGGTTTGTGTTGTTTTAATGGTTATTAAATAGCATTTGATATTATATGGTTTCGTTAGTATATATATATATTTGAATAAAATGTTTTTTAAGGTTATTAAAGAGCATTTGATATTATATGGTTTCGTTAACAGTGTTTTTTTAATGGTTATTAAAGAGCATGTTTCGTTAGTATATATATATTTGAATAAAATGCTTTTAATTTTATACAACTGTAATGCAGTTAACAGTGTTTTTTTAATGGTTATTAAAGAGCATTTGATATTATATGGTTTCGTTAGTAAATATATAAAATGTTTCTGTAATGCAGTTAACAGTGTTTTATTAATGGTTATTAAAAAGCTTTTTATATTATATGGTTTCGTTAGTATATTTGATTAAAATTACAACTGTATTAACTGTTTTAATGGTTAATTTTATACAACTGTAATATTGGTGGTCAACATTTAATTTTATACAACTGTAATGCAGTTATGGTTATTAAAGAGCATTTGATATTATATGGTTTCGTTAGTAAATTTGATTAAAATGTTTTTAATAACTGTAAATATGGTTTCGTTAGTAAATTTGATTAAAATGTTTTTAATAACTGTAATATTAACTGTTTTAATGGTTATTAAAGAGCATTTGATATTATATGGTTTCGAGTATAATTAAAATGTTTTTATTTTATTATTGGTGGTACAACGTTTAGGTACCACCATTGTACCACTAAAATAAAACAATTTAAATGTTAAATGTTTTTTATATTTTAGTGTTTAGGTACCACCATTGTACCACTAAAATAAAAAAAATTTAATGTTTTTTATATTTTAGTGGTACAATGGTGGTACAATCTGTAAAACTTTTAATGTTTTTCTATTTTAGTGGTACAAATGTTTTTCTATTTTAGTGGTACAATGGTGGTACAACTATATTGGTGGTAAAACATTTTTATATATTGGCGTGATTAATAACAACCAGACCTATACACTTACATGCGAGTGTTTTATTCGTGTCACTATATTTTAGCTACTAGCAAGCCGAACCCACCGCAGCAACGGAACTTCATGCCGCCTTGATTATTGACACCTTTTTTGTTACGAAACCGTCGCCGGCCGCATCGAGAGACGCAGTTGTTGATTTGGGATGGAAACTGGAAGTCGCTGTGGGACCTCGGCTGGACGCCATTTCAGTCTTCGGAGCCTCCTCCTCGACCACCCTACGCCTTACCGGCAGTTTCGGACAAACCTTTGCCACCGACCGGTGCAGATCTGGACGTCGTCGACGCTGTTGTTGTTCGGTAGTCTTACTGGCAGCTCGGAGCCGCCACAAGCCCGCTGTTCTTCATGGCGGGGTGACACGGCAGCGTCTGATCAAAGCAGCTGTCCCGAAACGAGGCAAGCCAGCCACTGTAGGACCGTCGCCTCTCGATTGGAGCCTCCTCCTCAGAGCCGCTTCCTCAAATGCCACCATGGCAGAGAACTTGCTATTACACTCAGGAGACGCAGTCAATAAAGACTGCATACAGATGACCTTTGGGTTGTGCCACAGCTCGCTCCATTTCTGACTGGAGAACATGGATTGCATCACGGGTGCCTCGGCCTCTCCTAAAACCGAATTGCTCCGGTGGAAGTGCCTCTTCAGCCACGCGCCCAATCCGTCGAATAATCAACTTACAGAAAATCATATTCAATGTGCGTTCTGACGCCACTCCACGATAGATATTTGGATCTTGCTTGTGATCACCATGCTTACCCTCGAACAGAAGAGAAAGCCTGGCGACATGCCAGGCTTTAGGCATCCGCCCCCTCTTTATAATTTTGTAAAAGAAATCACAAAGAGTTTCTACCAAGAGAGAAAGTGACTGGATCCAATGCTCATAGCAGACCTGATCGGGCCCTGAGCTCTTTCTCTTTGGGAGTGACCGTAGGACCTGACACACTTCCTCCACCCCGAAAGGCAGAATCATGTTGTGCTGCTCCAGTGTAAGCGGATGCTGTACGATTGGATATACGGCCGCAACGTCACGGTTGAATAAAGGATTAGTTAGGTGGCTCTTTACCTGCCCGTCGCTAAGCGGGTTCACCACCCTACGAGATCGCACAATGTAAGCTGAAAGCTCTTGTTCTGCCCTTCCGAGCAGCCGTCGCGTACCACGGGCGTGATCTCTTTTGCCATAACCTTTTCCACTTCACTGCACTTCTCATCGTTCTCTCCAACTGATCATAAATGGAATCGATGTCAGGGCTTACCTCAAGACTGCCCACCGCTCTGTCTAAAAGAGATAGATTCATCCGTCTCATTGCAGACCAGCGCGGCGTGTTATGTCGGTCTCGCCAAATACCGGGAACATCGACAACGGCCAACACTGGTTTGTGCTTTGAGGCCGCTTTATCAATAATTTCCATCACCTGAAGTAGCACCTCGCCTTTATCGTCGTTTGCCCCACAATCGATTCTGGCATTGAAATCACCGCCGACGATAGTTGACATAGTCAGGTTTAACTCTGAAAGTCCAAAGCTCACCGTCTCAGCAACCTCCGCAGAATCGAATGTGGGTGGGAAATAGAATACAGCGACGTTTACCCTCTCAGAGGAGAGCACTGCGCATTGCATCGGTGGTAAGCGTTTATGTAGGTAGATAGATAACCCACCCACAGGTCTTCCCCGACCTCTCGCAGGTAAGACAGCCAACTGGTAAAACCCCCGCATATCATTGATATGCAGTTCGTCCCGCTGAAATGTCTCCGTAAGGAGTGCAATGTCAACCAGCTCAAACATGTCATCACGTACAAGACCCATTGCCTCCTTAAGTCTCTCACAATTCCAAAGAAGCACTCGCAGAGGTATGTTTGCCACTACGCTTGCAGTTCTAGAACTGGGTCAGTCACTTACGGGGGATTAGACCACCAGGCGCACTAAAACTCTCCTTAACCATCCTCTCGTAAGGGACGTACCCAACCCAGGACGGAACACGCTTTCCTTCGGCCAGAATTAATTTCTGCAACAGTTTGCGTAATCTTCATCACGCAGCACCACACAGAACACAGCATCACTACCAAGCGTATGTAGCTTCCACACCGCTTTCACAGTTATGCTCCTGCCAGCTAGCCACGCTTGCAGCCCTACCGCCGACGTCTTCTGCGCCAATCGTGCCACTCTCAAGGCGCAGACCTTCCCAGGTCTGGCATAGACTTTCAATCCGTCTATGTCATCCGTTGCGCTGCCCCTCTGCATTAGATATTTTGTCTTGTTGTCTCGTCGTTTACGAACCACAACAAAGACATGGTCGTCTGCCTTCTCCTCCGGTTGTGGATCAGCTGGATCTGTTGTCGGTGTTGTTACCGCAGCTGGTGACGTCGCTGACAACAGTGCCGTTTGGTCATTACTCAACTCTGCAGACGTTGAGCTTGCCTGGTTATTTTAATTAATACCGACAACCCACGAGCACGTCCATGCTATAACCCTATCCGTTGATTAGTTGTCATCTACCGAAGTGTCGCCAGTTCGATTCCTGTTGTTGGTAGAATTTGTTAAAGTTTTGGCTGGATATAGCCCACAACATTTTGATTTATTGTTTGTTTTTTAATGGTTGGTTTTTTAAGATGACTTGCAGTTTGATTTAGTGATCAGTTTTGGTGGTTACTTGCAGTGTTTAAGAGCATTTGATATTACCCCATATGGTTTGTGTTGTTTTAATGGTTATTAAATAGCATTTGATATTATATGGTTTCGTTAGTATATATATATATTTGAATAAAATGTTTTTTAAGGTTATTAAAGAGCATTTGATATTATATGGTTTCGTTAACAGTGTTTTTTTAATGGTTATTAAAGAGCATGTTTCGTTAGTATATATATATTTGAATAAAATGCTTTTAATTTTATACAACTGTAATGCAGTTAACAGTGTTTTTTTAATGGTTATTAAAGAGCATTTGATATTATATGGTTTCGTTAGTAAATATATAAAATGTTTCTGTAATGCAGTTAACAGTGTTTTATTAATGGTTATTAAAAAGCTTTTTATATTATATGGTTTCGTTAGTATATTTGATTAAAATTACAACTGTATTAACTGTTTTAATGGTTAATTTTATACAACTGTAATATTGGTGGTCAACATTTAATTTTATACAACTGTAATGCAGTTATGGTTATTAAAGAGCATTTGATATTATATGGTTTCGTTAGTAAATTTGATTAAAATGTTTTTAATAACTGTAAATATGGTTTCGTTAGTAAATTTGATTAAAATGTTTTTAATAACTGTTTTAATGGTTATTAAAGAGCATTTGATATTATATGGTTTCGAGTATAATTAAAATGTTTTTATTTTATTATTGGTGGTACAACGTTTAGGTACCACCATTGTACCACTAAAATAAAACAATTTAAATGTTAAATGTTTTTTATATTTTAGTGTTTAGGTACCACCATTGTACCACTAAAATAAAAAAAATTTAATGTTTTTTATATTTTAGTGGTACAATGGTGGTACAATCTGTAAAACTTTTAATGTTTTTCTATTTTAGTGGTACAAATGTTTTTCTATTTTAGTGGTACAATGGTGGTACAACTATATTGGTGGTAAAACATTTTTATATATTGGCGTGATTAATAACAACCAGACCTATACACTTACATGCGAGTGTTTTATTCGTGTCACTATATTTTAGCTACTAGCAAGCCGAACCCACCGCAGCAACGGAACTTCATGCCGCCTTGATTATTGACACCTTTTTTGTTACGAAACCGTCGCCGGCCGCATCGAGAGACGCAGTTGTTGATTTGGGATGGAAACTGGAAGTCGCTGTGGGACCTCGGCTGGACGCCATTTCAGTCTTCGGAGCCTCCTCCTCGACCACCCTACGCCTTACCGGCAGTTTCGGACAAACCTTTGCCACCGACCGGTGCAGATCTGGACGTCGTCGACGCTGTTGTTGTTCGGTAGTCTTACTGGCAGCTCGGAGCCGCCACAAGCCCGCTGTTCTTCATGGCGGGGTGACACGGCAGCGTCTGATCAAAGCAGCTGTCCCGAAACGAGGCAAGCCAGCCACTGTAGGACCGTCGCCTCTCGATTGGAGCCTCCTCCTCAGAGCCGCTTCCTCAAATGCCACCATGGCAGAGAACCAGCCCCTGGCCACTCGGGCTCTTCGTGTCGTGACTTGGTCGGTCGCTCAAGGCGAGTGATTACAGGGTGCTCTGGGTGGCCCTTTTATATCAAATTGGGCTAGGCGGTGAATTCCGGCAGGATTAGTAGTACCAATTCAGCGATAGCTTAGTAGATGCAAAAAGAACAACGAATGATAAGGCCATTGAGATTGATCCACCTGGCTTACAAGTAATCTTCTCGTAAAACCGGAAAAATGCTTTAGACCGTGATCGCTCGAGCCTTTATTTAGTGGGACGCACATAACGCAGTAGTTGTCGCAGGTGACAACAGGGTTTGCGAGTCGAAATCTGCTAAATATGATATACACAATAAGAATGTACGTGTGCATTTATATCGTGTCGTCTTTAAGAAAACTAGGGCGATAGCATCCGGCCAAAATATAAGAAAAATGTTTTGCATGTCGAGCACGCTTTTATTTAAATAGATTATTAAAATGGTGTTCCTATGACTGTTTACGGCCCAACACAAACGTGTTTCTCAAGGTTGCAATGTACTTCGATACCTTCTTTCCATCCTAAGCTTTAAAGTATACTAATCACCATTGAATTAAGTCAGGCAACAAATAAGAGCGCATTTTATTATCTGATTACATAGAAGCGTGCTCGACATGCCAAATCATTTTATTTCCTATAGTTCTACCTCTCACTGTCTTGTATATATTCAAATGCTTTGTTGTGCTTAAGCACTTGTACCTAAAGTCCACAACACTAACAAATAAGTTCGTGCAAGTATTTGAAGACAAATCATTTGATAAAAACAATCGGGACATATCTAATTGTCCCAACTCCCGAATGTCAATTCATGTCGTGCCCGGTGGTACGGTCCAATTGCGTGCGCCTCGCGACCAAAGGAGACATATAGATGCACGGGTTCGGGCTCCACCGTTGCACATTTGTATATCTGAAATCCGTCTCACAAAGCAATGCGAAAGCAGTCCCGTGGACGTTAAATGTTGGTTGAGGGTTAGCCTAAAAACAAAAAAAGCTCCCCAATCCCTAATTTTGTCCACATGAATTGTATCTTACGACAAGATTTTTGTTTTGTCTCGAGTGTGAACAATGGTATTGCACATACTGCGTGTAACATCTGTGGGTTTTTTTAGTTCCCCTGCTATACTCGACGCTTTTCTCACGTTTTCTCCTATACATGAGCTATACCGCAACTTTCTGTCGTCATTATCATGATTGCCAAATAGGTAAACTTGCTTCTAAATGCAATCCTTGTTTCCTGCAACTCTGGTGTATCATTATGTCTTAATCGGCCGCTTCTTCGGAAATAAACCTCCTCTATTTTTTTTGTTATTGATTAACCCTAATTTATGCATAAAGCTGCACAGCCGTTTTCCCTGTCTAACCCTGTATAGACTTTCTTAGAAAAACAACATAACCTGCGTATATTAAACCTCTTGCCAGTATACTCTTGACCACACGGTCACTACTCATTTAGGCAGATTTCCAAGCAGAGCCGAAAGTGAGAAGGGTCTAAGTCCATCGTTCTGAGCAACCTCAGTTGCTTATTTCATCATTCATGTGAGTCCCACCCCGTTTCGTATATTAAGTTTGCTGTCCTTGAAAACATTTCTAATAAGCGCTAAGATTGATCTTTGAACTCCTTCCCTAGCTAGTCATTCCACAATCGTGTTCCTAGTAACCAGATCAAGCGCGGTCTTCAACCGCGCCCCGATCGTGTATAAATTCCTGCTCTAGTTTATTTATATAACTTCACTATGTTAGCACTTTGGAATGGACAATTGACTCCGCGCGAACGTGTGATCACGGGTTCTCTAACCCAGGGTTAGCCCAGTTCAACAGTGTGCCCCGAACAGACGCTGCATTACATTTCCTCGGTAAATGTCGAGCGACAGCCTCTGACGCAAGAATTCGGATGCTCTCGATTCTCCAGTCGAAAGATTAAGGCTTCTACCGACGCGCTGTATCAGCTTGAGCGTAAGGCGGCCTGCAACTCCCACAGTCTCAAACGCCAACGGACAAAATTCGTGCGTATAATCAACGCTTGAGTATTTTCTGCATTTGTTAGTCTCAGCTAACCTGGAGGCATGACCTGCTCGGTCCGCACCTGCACCGACCATCGAAGGGGCTAATGAGTCGGTTACAGTTGCGTCCCAAACAAGCATGCGGCTACGCTCAAAGGGCGTCAAAGTCAGATCGTCGGGTCTTTTTCCATCATCACTCGAAAGACCCGGGGGCTCTAGAACAGACGGGAAGCCGGCAGATCTAAGTGCGCGACTAAGAGTGTCATTTAAAGCGGAGTGACGTGCTTGTCGGCCTGCACTCAATCGTATGACAGGCCATGGTGAGCCAACGCGTCCACAAAATCACCACAACAACATCGGTGGGGCACGACTAGGTCAACACCAAGTCGCAGCCCTGTGCTTATGCGTGTCGTCTTGTCGTCTAACAGAGTCCCAATTCGCGGACAGGGTAGGGCCTGTAACCAAGCCCCAGCCCCTTGACTACTAACAGCTCGAAGCCTGGCTCTATCAGCAACAGAAAGTATTCTATTAATCAGGCTTGCTAGTCGCCTTTCTTGTAAAGGGCTGTCCACCTGCCCTGGTTTCCCTCTGAAGGAGAATCAAATAACAACGACAATTCGTCGGTCAGCCTTTGAAGTTCAACGTTATAGGCATCCCACCCATCACTGTCCAATAATGGTTTAACCCTGTCCGCCGCCTGGGTCAATGACGACACGATTGCGGGTCCTGCCATCATGACCACGTTCAGCACGCCTAGACCGCCGAATGAAGTTGTCTGCTGACAGTCGTCGAGTGCGGTCACGCGCTCCCGTGTGTTTTCGAGACGGATTTCGAGTGAATTTGGTGATCTGGTGATAAGTGTCTGTGCGGTGTCGTGTTACTGGGTGTCTGGAGCTACCACAAACGCGTCCGTTGCCTTTGGCGGTGTCCAGCGCAGTGGTAAGAGTTAGTTCCGATTCCGACCACCAGGGCGGCGCCACGGGTGCAGCCCACCCGGCGAGGTCACCTACGCAGCCCTCTCCGTAGGGAAGGAGACACACCGGATACAATCGCAGAAAGGGCATCTCTTGCCAAAAAGACATTGCCATCCCAGCTAAGGTGAACCGAGCTTTCCATACGGGCCGTAAGAGCCAGCACGAGTTACTACAGTCATCTGAGCACATCTCCGGTGACGTACTTGGCAGGCCCATCTCAGCAATAGACTGCTTCTGATCACGACACAACAGCGAGCGAGACATCGTTGGACGGAGAACAACAAGCTCTTCCCGATCACCTCCTCCCTCTTAGGAGGTGATCGGCCGGAACGATGCCGTCACAACGCTCCCCAACCCCCAAGTCGCTTCGGCAACAGGACCTTCTTGCCCCCATCTCTAGCGCTACGCGCGCCGACCCTTCTCTGACCACCAAAGAAACCTTACCCCGTCTACCTGGCGAAACTCGCAATGTCCCTATACAGCCCGCCCTCGACCCCAACCCTGAAGAAATGGTCACCGACTTGGTGCTTGCCGAAACGAACCATGACCACGCCGGACCCACCAACACCCGCAAACGGCAAGCACCTCTCAGCCCTCGACTTAGACACCGTGCTTCCGGAGTAGACGAGGAGGCCCGACAAGCCTTTGAAGACGCCTATGATGCTCTTGCTGAGGACTGCGCTAATATTGCGATCCACTGCGAGCCAAGGAACGCCCTTAAGGAACTCAAATACCTATTGCAAAAGATACAACTCGACCTCCGCGAGGTGCAATCGGCGGCCGAGACAATCCTGACGGCGTTACGGGAAGCCCGGCTTGGCGCGGACCAACGCCAGTTCAAGATGCAACAGGAGCTGGCGTTGCTTGTAGCCCAACGTGACGAGGCTCTTGATCTCGTTAACGCCGCTAAGGAGGAAAGGGACGCGGCATTAAGCGCGAGGAACAAAAGTGCGGAGGCGGGGCTTCCTCCCCTAGAGTTGTCCGTGGGCGAATGCCCCAAATGCGCGGCAGAAACAAATGCGGCCCATCAGGCACATTTGGACGAGCAGATACCAAACGCTCAAACAGCGGAAGACTACCTGCGAGTAGCGAAGCTTTCATGGCCGGTCACAGCGACTCAGAGAGTTCCGCTATTACTGGAAGACTTCGTGACTCACAAGGGGATCCGAGGCCTTCTGGTCCGACAGGGAGAAATTCCGAACACAGGATTCTCCCAAAAGCTCCTAGCCGCTTATCCCTCGCTTCAATCCATAACGTCTTCATCTCCCGGCACTGCCGTAGTCCTGGGCGAGGCTGTGGAGACTATCACCGGCTCCGCGCCTACCCCCCAGCAAGGACATCGATTAGTAGTAGGCATCCTGCCACCAAAACACGAGGATGCCACTACGGATGAAACATCTTTGACTCTGATGCGAGCGATTATACACCGAATCCTCCTTATGACAGACCAAACTCCGAATGACACCCTGCCCCTCCTCTACGTTCCCCCGGATATGCGCACCATCACGTTCCACCGAATAATAGCAATGCTGGTGGCTCAGTCACCCACTCCTGGGAGACTGGCGCTACACAAAACCCGCACGGCTCAAGCAGGGCCCACCGGATCGCCACCAAGTATCCAGCCACGAACACCTCCACCCGCCCCCTATAGACATACAACCTCAATACTAGTTAAAGTCGGCAATGGCAAAACCTTCGCTGACACGCTGCGGACCGTCAGAGAAAACCTTAACGCAGACATTGCGGCGGACACTATTATTCGCGAAGTGAAGAAGACATCTAACGGGGACGTAGCAATCCGACTGGGTGAAATCACACCAGGAGCAGGAGAACGGCTGAGTACTAAAATCCGCGACGCGGGACTGGAGGCCTCTGCCAAGCTATTTGACCCTACCCTAGAGGTGGCATTATGGGGTATCAACCCCCTGTCGAGCGAGTCCCAGATAAAGGCCGACCTCACCGCGTACCTAGGAGTGACGGATCACTCCTTGGTCGCAATTACCGAACCCCGTCAAGGTCGAAACGGGCGCTGGTACGCCTTGGCGCGATTACCCGCCCCGTTGGCCCGACGTCTGTCAAAGCTCACGACAGTCAAATTGGCAGGCCGCAACTGTCGTCCAGATCTATGGTACAGGCCTCCAATATGCCACCGAGCGAGCATGAAGCGCATAATCTGCGATACTGAGGGTCATCGCGCGGATGCGATGTCATGCCCGATGTACAGAGAGCTGGTACTCCGTGAGCGAAAATGCTGGACAGAGGCTGGGCAACAGTCCCACATGCCAACAAAGCGCCCGGAGGCAGAGAGAGTGGAGCTTAGTGGCGGACCGTCCGGGTCAAGGGCCCCCTCCCAACCGGAGGTTGAGCTTGTCGAAAAGGAGGCCACCTCTAGCGACACTCCTCCGGTCGCACCTGCGTCAAGTGAGGCAGAATCAGGAGAGAACAACAGATCAGACTGGACGACGGTCCAGAGACGATCTAAAACTAAGCTATCAAAATAAAGATCCTACAAGTAAACTTAAACCGCTGCCGGGCCGCTCATGACGCTCTTAACGTGTACGTACAGGAGAACCAGATATCCTTATGCCTCATGTCAGAGCCCAATGTTAATATTGCATCAACACGAGCAAACCATTATGCTGATTCCGCAGCAGACACAGCAATATGGTGGACGGGACAGGACCCAAAAGTCTCCGTCTCGGGCAACGGGGCTTGCTCTGGGTGCACATGGATTCACCTAGGCAGCGGCTCATATGTTCTCTCCTGCTATTTCTCACCAAACCGCACACTAGAGGAGTTTAACGACTACCTCGCATCACTCACTGATCTCATTACATCTCTCAACCCCACCAACTACTTCTGACAGGCGACTTTAACGCGGCACATCCTCTATGGGGCTCCCGCGCTCCCACGTCCCGGGGCCTCCTACTACTGGACTGGCTGGCCAACTCGGATCTCTCAGTAATTAACGATGGGAACATGCCGACATTCGTCCGAGGTCGACACGAGTCATTCATTGATCTCACACTTACCAACAATGCTTCCCTTTGTCTGATTAACAGATGGAGAGTCGACGCAGACGCCGAAACGCTCAGTGACCACCAATACATAGTCTTCGATTACGACGGGGCACCTAGACAGCCACCCTCGAGCCGAAAAACTTGGCAGATGAGACATCTAGACATCAACAAGCTAAAACTCTACATAGCTGCACAACTCAGCATGTATCAAGACTCCCAACCCTCTCCGGAAGACCTAACGCAAATAGTAAAAAAGGCGTGCAGGGCCGCAGGCGGCCCGCCGCGTCACCGCACTGGTAGACGCTCCCCACAGCCATGGTGGACATCCGAGATAAAGGAGGCCCGCTCAGCATGCATACGTGCCAAGTGCACCCTGACGAGGGCTCGAACTTGGCTTGCGAGAAGACGCCGAAACGGTGAACACGAGCACATACTTCATATTGCCTTGGCCCGGGAGGATACACTACTAGACATATACCGAACAGCAAGAAACACTCTTCGCCAAAAGATCAGGACAGCGAAACGGGAATGTTGGAGGGCTCTAATCGATCTTGTACAACATGACCCCTGGGGAATTCCTTATCGGATAGTCCGGGAAAAACTCAAGACATCTCCACCCCCTCTAACACAAGAAGAAACTCTCCGCCAAGTCAAGAAACTCTTCCCGTCGCATTCTCCTCGCCCTTCAGTAACTTATACCAATATAGACCCAGCAGACATTCCGCCCGTCACAGAGAACGAGGTCCTTCAGGCAGCCGAGCGCCTCGCCCCTGGCAAAGCACCGGGTCCTGACGGTGTCCCTCCTGGGGTGATCCGGCTTATGGCAAGAGAGCATCCGAAAATCGTCGCAGATACCGCGACCCATCTCCTCCGGGAGGGGTTCTTCCCACCTGCCTGGAAGACCTCCTTTCTGGCGCTGATTCCCAAGCACACCCCAGGAACCTACAGACCAATTTGCCTTCTAGACACTATTGGCAAGCTTTTTGAAAACATCATCCAAGAGCGTCTCACGAAGGCTATAGAAGACACAGAAGCTTTGGCACCTAACCAACATGGTTTCCGCAAGGGTCACTCGACACTCGACCCTATCGAGGAAATCCTGGAAAAAGCAAGACAAGAAACCAGGGCGTCGCGCAACACCAGGAAGTTTGTTTTACTGATACTTCTTGACGTCAAAAACGCCTTCAACAGCGCCAACTGGGCGAAAATTCTTGAGGCCATGGAACGACGAAATATACCTCCGTATATGGTTCGCATCATCTCCTCCTATCTGAGTGACCGCCACCTGTTGACACATCATGGCACGTTTAGTATCACCGCCGGGGTCCCGCAGGGGTCTATACTCGGCCCAACTCTGTGGAATTTGGCATATAACGATGTTCTGCGTCTGCCAAACCTTCCGCCAGGGGCACAAACGCTGGCTTACGCAGACGACCTGGCACTTATTATAACAGCACGCCATGAGACCATACTCGAGGCCACAGCAAACAACGCCATGCGCTGTGTCTCTCGGTGGATGGCACAAAACAACCTTCAGCTGGCCCCAGAAAAAACTGAGGCAATCTACCTGTCAGGTCGCAAACGCACCCGCGGCATTCACTTGACATTGGACGGCCACGCTATCATGCTGTCGAAAACAGCAAAATATCTAGGAGTCACTCTCGATTCCGGCCTTACGGGCCGCGCCCACATCTTGGCCATATCCAAAAAAGTGCATACAATCGCTAGGGCAATGGCTAAAATCCTGCCTCGGTCGGGAGGCGCGGATTTGGAGAAGAGGATATTGATAGCGTCGGCGGCGGAGTCCACGGCACTATACGCAGCGTCAGTGTGGGCTGACATGGCCATCCGCACGATCAGCAACAGGCAGCTCCTTAGGTCGGCTCAAAGATCAATCGCGATACGTGTCAGCAGGGTGTATAGAACCGTCAGCACGGAGGCTGCGCTAGTACTAGCCAGAATGCTCCCATGGGATCTCCTGGCAGGACAGAGGAGCACCAAGCGAAGGGACGGATATACTGACTACAACGAAGCAAGGGAGGCTACTATGCAGACTTGGGCGGAGGAATGGCGTGCCCTATCCTCACGCGCGGGCTGGACCCGCCACCTCGTCAGTGACTTACTTGAATGGTACAACGGCCCGGGCCAAGGCTCGTTATCATTCTACGCCACACAGGCTGTAACGGGACACGGCCAATTCCAAACGTACATGATGAGAATAGGCAAGTCTCACTCAGACATCTGTGTTTTGTGCACAACTGGGGAACCTGACGACGTGGACCACACGGTCGCAGGATGCCCAAGGCTCTCGAACCTCAGGCAGACCTCCAAATATGTACTAGCTGGAGCTGACACTAAAACGATCATCACATCGATGTTGACGTCAGGCCAATCATGGAGAGAAGGAGCGTCATACCTCGACCGGATCATCAGAGAAAAAAACAGCCTAGAGAAGGAAAGACGCGCTTTACTCGCTAGAAGAGATTGTGAGACGTCCTTACAGGCCTCGGAGGCCATGTCGTAGATGTAGAGCGGACGACTCCCCCCCCAGGGCCTTGAAGAACTGGCAAACAGTACCGAACCCTGGGGGGGTAAATGTGAGGACTAGGGTTTTTTAGTGGGTAACCCCATGCCATCGGGGAGTCCCACACTACCTACGCGCTTCTACACGCCCGGACAGTGATAACTGCGCTGGGTGTGCATAAAGCATTTTTCCCCAACCTCACAAAAAAAAAAAAAGACCGCCGAATGAAACCGGGAGCATTACCTTTTCCTTTGCCGCATCGGTTAGCTTAAGATTTTGTATGATCTCTAAAATGTCTAAACTAAGTCTATTTTATGGTAGTCTGCATGTGGCAAAATCGAGTTTGTCTCTTCGCATTTGACCTTTGACCCCGCATTTGACATTTGACCGGGTTCAGTGTCAGCCCGCTAATCGCACCAAAATAAATAACGTTCCGGATATCGTCAAGAACGGTCGGGAGGTCCCCGCCTAGAACCCCGTCATCCAAGTACCAGGCAATTAAGGCGGGACTGCAGTGAATCCACCAATTCCTTGATACACAAACAAAAAAGTGGAGGACCCAGAAATTCACCCTGCTGAAGACCTGTCTGCGATGGCATAGCGCTCTGGGGCATTACTAGGTGGGATGGTTCTGAACCATAGGCCACGTTTGTCTGGTGAAACAGTAATGGTGCCCACGACTTGACGGCTCGACGCAAGTGATCTCTCCGGACGCTATTAAAGGCGTTCGAAAGTCCAGTTTGACCATTACCGTTAGCATTTTGCGCGATTGCAAAAATGCACGGGCACAGTGGAAGACTACCTCTGTACCCCCAGGGGTAGCGAATCCTAGCTTGTGTTGACCAAGGGTTGTCAAAATAGCTTCCTTATTATCGTAGCAGCCGATTTTGGCCGCATGGAGAGATCCAGAGGCGCGTCTGAATGTTTGGAGCGGAGAGCTTCCGTATTGTCGTTGGCTGGCGCTGGCGTATTCTGGGAGCTCACCGATCTGGCAGCACCGGAAAGATCGCCTCCTGACAGCCTGACCCTCACTCGTCTGGGAAGGTCGTCATCGAAATGGGCCAAAACTTTGCTTCCTGATTCCTCGTGCGTCAAGACCCTGAGTCTCAATCCCGATGTTAAGTCGCGTAGGTTTTTCCTGACAAGGACAGACAGGAATTGAGCGTCTTTCCTGGCCCGAGGGAGAACCGTGTATAAATTATTTTGGGGCTTTCAGTTTTTGCCATTTATTTTCTAGCTGTAACCCGATAGCTGTGCTCGTTGACTCTCCTTTTCTGAATTCATGCTGTTCCTTGGGCAATACTCCCACGCCCTCGAAAAATACATTGACATTATCCCCGCAAAAACTTTTAAACATTGCTTTTTACTATGGCCTTGCAAGCGTTTTATTAGATTTAATTTCCCTCAGCATAGGGTCACTACAAGTGTTGCCTTGCTCCAACTACTTGGAATAATTACAAACACTCACTAAATAGGGCTTGCTAGCACGGAACAAGTATTAGCGCGTACCTTAAGTGCCTGTTTTTTATTAAGTCGCTTCCATCTGCTTTGCCATGTGGCGCTTTTTCGATTGATTGTGTTGCTGCATGCAAATAGTTACGCCTGCCCGGTTTAGGTGTTACCCCCAATCTGTGTATTTTAAATTATAAAGTTTTGTCTTTGGCTAACAATTACGTGCTTGTGTGAGTAAAAGTCCACTAGAGTTGCACGTCTTTTAGAGGGTTGCACTCTTAATATCGGTTGGTAAAGGATTTCTTGAATATTGGCTTTCCACACAGATTTCTTGAATATTGATTTTCCAAGCCCACAGCATTTTGATTTAATGGTTATTGTAATTAATACCGAAAATCCACGAGCACGTCCAAAGTACGTCTATGCTATAACCCCATCCGTTTAGTTTTTTTTATTTAATGGTTGGTTTGCCCACAACTAATTGATTTAATAATTCATGTGATTTAAAACGACAACCCACTCCGTTCTGCTTTTTTTTTATTTATAGGCTGGATATGCCTGCAACATTTTGATTAATTAATTAATGCGATTAATAACGACAACTGATGGGCCCCATGATTAGTTTAGTTTTTTTTAATTAATGGTTGTTTTGCTTATACAACAATTCACGAGCACGTCTAAGCACGTCGCACGTATATCTTGATCCCACATATTTAATAGTTTGTTTGCTCCAAATGACGTTAATAACACATCGCGAGCACTCCCAAATGATGTTTATAACAACAATTCGCAAGCATGCTTATTGCACATCGCACGTAGATAGTACGCTTTAATTTGACGTTATATATATATATATATATATATATATATGTTGCCAACGGAACCGTAGAATAAAGACAGTTGAAAATGCGCGGGTTTTACTGACGTTGATTTATATTTATTATAATTCACGATACGAATGAGAGCCATACGCCAGCGCCGCCGCTCTTCGTATTATTGCCTAGCCTAGCTCACACTCTACTCAATGTCCCGGCGGTTAGCGCTAAGCTGTTTCGCCGCCAGAACTTACACACAGTACACACTTAACAATATATTTATATATATATATATATATATATATATATATAATATATATATATATATATATATATATATATATATATATATATACCTTTTTATAATAACTTTGAGCTGATACTTTGAAAATGATAACTAATACGCTTTCACCCGAAACTAGACTTACTATTCGTTTTTGTTTTTCTTTGTCTGTGGCATATTTGTGCTGTTACTCTGTTTTTCATTTCACGAGCCCGTTTATAGCATGTCGCACGTTTATAGCAGCGTTAATTGCATTTTTTTGTTGCTGCCCTTATCCTTCACAGCACGTTGCACGTTAATAGGACGCTATATCCCAATATAACTGCATTTTTTTGTTATTACTTTTTTTTACAGCACGTCGCACGTTTACGTTTATAGGACGCTATATTTTTATTATATATATATATATATATATATATATAATGATGAATATAGGTATAAATAAATGTTTGCTTTCTCTGTACACGCAATATTGCAAAATAACCATCGGTTAATAAAGCTATTCTGTAAATATAGCTTTTTTTAAGTTGCTACTTACTTTTCGCAGCATGTCGCACGTTTATAGGATGCTATATCCCCATCGCTATTGACCGCATTTTTGTGATGTAATGTTATTTTTTACAGCACATCGGTGTTACCTTATTTTTCACAGCACGTCGCACGTTTACAGAACGCTATATGTTCATTTTTAAATTGCATTTTTTGTTTTGTTCTTTTTTCCACAGCATGTTACGTTTATAAAACGTATAACTGAGTCGTTATTTAGTTAAATTTTGATATTACGTTGCTATTACGTTATTTTTCACAGCACGTCGCACGTTTATAGGACGCTTTTATTTAAAAAAAAAAAATTAAAACTGCATTTTTTTTGTATATGGCATTGCTTACTGTTCATAGGATGCTCCCATTTTTAAAACTGCATTTTTCTTTGTCTGTGGCATTGCCTACTAATATGTGATTAGTAACAACAAATGTATGTGGATGCTATAACATCTTGCTTGGGTGGATGCTATAACTGGTATGTGGATGTGCTTTGTGATTAGTAACAACAATAATATGTGAATGCTATAACATCTTGCTTGGGTGGATGCTATAACTGGTATGTGGATGCTTGCTTTGTGATTTATGTGGATGCTATAACATCTTGCTTGGGTGGATGTGCTTTGTGATTAGTATCAACAATAATGTGGATGCTATATTGCTTGGGTGGATGCTATATCTGGTATATTGGTGTGTGGATGCTTGCTACAACAAAAATTGTGGATGCTTTTTGCTTGGGTGGATGCTATAACTGGTAATAATGTGGATGCTATATTGCTTGGGTGGATGCTATATCTGGTATATTGGTATGTGGATGCTTGCTACAACAAAATTTGTGGATGCTTTTTGCTTGGGTGGATGCTATAACTGGTATGTGGATGCTTCTTGCTTGGGTGGATGCTATAACTGGTGGACAAAGTCTAAGTAACAACAATATTATGTGGATGCTTCTTGCTTGGGTGGAGTAAAACAATATTATGTGGATGCTTCTTGCTTGGGTGGAGTAACATGCTTCTTGGGTGGAGTAAAACAATATTATGTGGATGCTTCTTGCTTGGGTGGAGTAACATGCTTCTTGGGTGGAGTAAAACAATATTATGTGGATGCTTCTTGCTTGGGTGGAGTAACATGCTTCTTGCTTGGGTGGAGTAACAACAATATTATGTGGATGCTTCGTAACAACAATATTATGTGGATGCTTCTTTGCTTTTGATTAATAACAACCGGATCTATACACTTCATGCGAGTGTTTTATTCGTGTCACCATTTTTTGGCTACTAGCAGGCCGAGCCCACCGCAGCAACGAAACTTCATGCCGCCTTAGATTGTTGACACTCTTTAGAGCTATTTGTACGAAACCATCGCCGGTCGCATTAAAGGACGAAATCGTTGATTTAAGATGGAAACTGGGAGTCGCTGTAGGATCCCGGCTGGATGCCATTTCAGTTTTCGGAGCCTCCTCCTCGACCACCCTACGCCTTATCCGGCAGTTTCGGACTAACCTTCACCACCGACCGGTGCCAGATCTGGACGTCGTCGACGCTGTTGTTGTTCGGTAGTCTTACTGGCAGCTCGGAGCCGCCACAAGCCCGCTGTTCTTCATGGCGGGGTGACACGGCAGCGTCTGATTGAAGCAGCTGTCCCGAAACGAGGCAAGCCAGCCACTGTAGGACCGTCGCCTCTCGATTGGAGCCTCCTCCTCAGAGCCGCTTCATCAAATGCCACGAGGGCCGAGGACCAGCCCCTGGCCACTCGGGCTCTTCGTGTCGTGGCTTGGTCGGTCGCTCAAGGCGAGTGCTTTCACGGCGCACTGGGTTGCCCTTTTATATCAAATTGAGCCATGCAGTGAATGTTAGCAGCATTAGTAGTACCAACTCAACGCTACGTTAGTCAATGCAGAAAAAATAACGAACGATAAGGCCCTTGAGATTGATCCACCTGGCTTACAAGTTTTCTTCTCGTAAAACCGGAAAGAGGCTTTAGACTGAGATCGCTCGAGTCTCTATTTTATGGGACTTAATTACGACAGTAGTTCGCGTAGGTGATAGTAGCGTTTCAACGTCGGAAATTGCTAAATAAGATATATTTCTATTTTTTTGGCTTAGACATGCGTTCTGTTTGCAGGTTTTCATTTATTTGATCCGGTGTATACGTCCAAAAGGAGATAATTGTTACCTCATGTACATACAATGTACTGAATCGAAATAAAAATAACTAAAACAAGGTTTGCATTATAATTAAGCCTTTATATCGTCCCGTCGCTAATTAAACTCGGGCAATCAAATCCGGCTAAATTAACCGAAAAAGTACTTGGCATGCCGAGCCCGCTTCAGTCTAGACAGGGTCCGCGCGTTGTCACCTGATGTGAATCAATAGTGATTAGTATGCGAACTAGTAGAACAAGACGATATAAAAACAAACAGGCCCTTGATAAAGAATTTTGCACTTCGCTGAATTAGAGCAGGTGCCGTTTGAAGAGTCTTTTTTGAAAGGCCATTCTATAACCCCATCCGTTTAGTTTTATTTGATTTAGTGGTTGGTTTGCCCACAACATTTTGATTTAATAATTAATGTGATTCATAGCAACAACCCACTCCATTCTGTTTCTTGTTTAATGGTTGGCTTGCCCACAACAGCTTGCTTTAATAATTAAGATGATTGATAACGACAACCCACGAGTCTCATGATGAGTTTAGTACTTTTAACTTAATAGTTTGTTTGCTTATAAACTATTCACGAGCACGTCTATAGCACGTCGCACGTTTATGCCATAACTTAATATTGGATGGTTGGTTTGATCAAAATTATGTTTATAACAACAATTCGCAAGCACGTTTATAGCACGTCGCACGTCCATAGCACGCTTTTACCCAATGTTTAGTGCCATACTTTATCTTTCACGAGCACGTTTTAGCACGTCGCACGTCCAATAACCCCATGTTTAGTGCTATGACCCGGTTTGCTCAAAATAATGTCTTCAAGGTAAATCCACAAGCACGCTTATAGCGTGCCGCACTTTTATATTATGGCTTATTAACAGCCAAATTGGGTAAAGTGGAAACAAGTACATCAGTCGCACGTTCATACCCCATCTTTACGTGATATGACCCCATTCTTCCGCACATTATTTTAGTGCTTTGCCGGTTGCCAGAATGATGTTTGTACGTTATAGTCTTATCTTTTGTGGTGTACCCCATCTTTCACAGCACGGTTTGCTATAAGTGAAGTTTGCACACTATAACCCCATTTTCTGTGCTATTACCCTATTCTTCACACCAATCCTTTGTGCTGTTACCCTGTCCTTCATAGTACAGTTGGCTTCAAATAATGTTTCCCAGTGCTTGCTTAGTTACATATTACATTTTTATATATTGCTTTGTTCTAAACGTGTTACATGAGCTGTGACTATCCTTCACAGCACGGTTTGCTTCAAATGATGTTTTTCACTGTTTGTTACATATAACGTTTTGATATTGGTTTGTTTTTTTAGTTCTATTATAGTGTCGTTTTTAGTTACACATAACATTTTGATATAATAGTTTGCTTTAAAGGTGTTACATAACGTGCTATTGTTACCTTATTTTTTACAGCACGTTTGCTCCAAATGGTGTTCCTCAGTGCTTGTTATATCTCAAATGTTGATATGGGTTTGCTTTTTTTAGTTCTAAATTTGCTTTATTTATTATATATTGGTTTGCTTTAAACGTGGTTTTTGTTTTTTTTTTCAACACGTTTGCTTTAAATTATGTGTTTTGCTCTAAATTATGTTTTTTATGGTTGATACAGTTTTAATTTATTTAAAAAAAAATTTTTATGCTGTTTGATTTTTTTTTTGTTTATGGTTTGTTTATATGGTTGATTTGGATTTTTTTTATTTTATTGTTTATGGTTTGTTTATATGGTTGATACAGTTTTATATTGTTTTGTTTATATGGTTGATACAATTTTTTGTTCATATGGTTGATACAGTTTAAAATGTTTAATTTTTTTATTGTTTTGTTTATATGGTTGATACAGTTTTAGTTTTTTTTTATTGTTGTTGATACAGTTTTAATTTGATATTTGTTATTGTTTATGGTTTGTTTTAATTTTTTTATTGTTGTTGATACAGTTTTAATTTAGTTAGATTTTTTCTTATAGTTTGATTTTTTTTATTATTGTTTTTGGTTTGTTTATATGGTTGATTTTGATTTTTTTTTGTTGTTTATGGTTTTTTTATATGGTGGATTTTGAGTTTTTTTGTTTATTGTTTATGGTTTTTTTATATAGTTGATACATTTTTTTTATTTTGTTGCCATGTTTTTATGGTGATAACTTTTTTCATTATGGTTGATAGTTTTAATTTTTTTTATTGTTTTTTTTTATGGTTTGTTTATATGGTTAATACAGTTTTTTTTATCGTTTTGTTTATATGGTTAATACCATGGTTGATACTGTTTTTTTATTATTCTTTATTGTAGCAAACTAATATTTTTAGAACAAAACAATTTAGTATTTTTTAAATGGTTTGTTTATATGGTTGATAAAATTTATTGTAGCAAATTAATAATCGATTATTTTTAGAACAATATTTTTTTATTGTAGCAAACTAATAATTGATTTTTTCTAGAACAAAATTATTATTTTGGTTTCGTGATTAATGTTGATAGTTTTTTTTAATATTTTTTTGTTTAACAATTTTTTTAATTGATTATCTCTAGAAAATTTTATTTTGTGATGGTTTTGTGATTGTTGACAGTTTTTTAATATTATTTTTATGTTTTTTTATTTATTTTTTTATTGTTTTTTTTTATGGTTTGCTTATATGGTTGCTACAGTAAATTATTATTTTGGTTTTGTGATTAATGTTGATAGTTTTTTTAAATATTATTTTCATGTTTTTTTTTTATTGTTTTTTCGTTTGCTTATATGGTTGCTACAGTAAATTAATTATTTTGGTTTTTATGTTGATAGTTTTTTTTAATATTATTTTCATGTTTTTTTTTTATTGTTTTTTCGTTTGCTTATATGGTTGCTACAGTAAATTATTATTTTGGTTTTTTGATTAATGTTTTTAATTGTTTTTTTATGGTTTGCTTATATGGTTGCTACAGTTATTTTTTTTTATGATTTGTTTATATGGTTGATACATTTTTTATCGTTTACGATACAATTTTGTTATTGTAGCAAACTAAGACGTGATTAATAAGAGCAAAATCTATACACTTGCATGAGAGTGTTTTATTCGTGTCACCATCTTTTAGCTACTAGCAGGCCGAGCCCACCGCAGCAACGGAACTTCATGCCGCCTTGGATTGTTGACACTTTCGAGCTGTTTTGTTACGAAACAATCGCCGGCCGCATCGAAGGACGCGGTTGTTGATTTGGGATGGAAACTGGGAGCCGCTGTGGGACCCCGGCTGGACGCCATTTCAGTCTTCGGAGCCTCCTCCTCGACCACCCTACGCCTTATCCGGCAGTTTCGGACAAACCTTCGCCACCGACCGGTGCCAGATCTCGACGTCGTCGACGCTGTTGTTGTTCGGTAGTCTTACTGGCAGCTCGGAGCCGCCACAAGCCCGCTGTTCTTCATGGCGGGGTGACACGGCAGCGTCTGATCGAAGCAGCTGTCCCGAAACGAGGCAAGCCAGCCACTGTAGGACCGTCGCCTCTCGATTGGAGCCTCCTCCTCAGAGCCGCTTCATCAAATGCCACCATGGCCAGAGGACCAGCCCCTGGCCACTTTGGCTCTTCGTGTCGTGGCTTGGTCGGTCGCTCAAGGCGAGTGACTTCACGACACTCTGAGTTGCCCTTTTATATCAAATCGGGCCAGGGCAGCATTAGTAGTACCAATTCAGCGATACATTAGTCAATGCAGAAAGAACAACGAACGACAAGACCCTTGAGAATAATTTACCTTAAAACCGAAAGGAGGCTTTAGACCGAGATCGCTACTAGTAAATGAGATATATATTTTGTTTTCGCTTAGACACACATTTTATGTGTAAGTTTCCACTTATTTTATCCGGTGTGTACGTCCATAAGGAGACAATTGTTACCTCATATGCATACAATGTACTAAAGTGAAGTTAGAACAACTAGTAAATGGTATGCATAATAAGTGTGTAAGTATATTTACACACTTATTATGCATACCCTTTTATATCGCCTCGTCGCTAACTAAACTCGGGCAATAAAATCCGGCTAAAATAAACGAAAATATATTTGGCATGCCGAGCACGCTTCAGCGTAGACAGGATATTAGCCGCGCTTTGTCACCTGATGTGCGCTTATTTTGAACGTGCTAGAGTAGAGGTGCGTACAGTATATTTGATCAGGAACCACTTCAGGTACATTGGTACTTCTATTATTACTAGAAAACAATACGTTTTTTTAATTATAAAACTGTACAACCGAGGCACAGAATTGCGTAATTCTGCGAGGTGTTGCCAAAACGCCATTTAAGTTAACAAAGAGTAACATTTAGATTTCAGTAAAATGCTATTTCTGAAACCGACGTCAACTATTCTAAGTATACAAGGAACCTATTTAAAAGTTGTCACAATGTGTATCCGCTGAATCAATTTCTTTTTCTCAATGTTGTTTTGCCATGAAGTTAACTGAGTACCCGCTGAAGTATGAAAGCGACCTACACAGTTCGAGGCGCTACTGCCTTAGTATACGGTATCTAGGAAAGCTCTTAAATCATCTGTGCCGTCACTCCTCTCAAGTTCCGCGCTCGATTCAGTGTAGAATTGAATTCTACATCAAGGGGCACCGAACTATCATACCGAACAGTCTTAGGAATACGATAGTACCCCGTGATAAATAATTTTGCACTCCGCTGAGCTAGAGCAGATGCCGCACGAAAAGTCTACAAGTCTAGCTTATCTAAATGCTGAAGAAGGCATGGCCAAAAGCGTCAACTCTTTTAAATCTACTGGCCGAGAAAATACCCCCACTGGCCTGCCTCTGTGTGTCTGCTCTGTCAGTTAAATTATCTGAGACATGCAATACAATACACAGTTTACATTTTCCACTAGGGAAGTATATTCCTTCTAGGCGCGTATCAAAATGCTTGCATCAAAGAATTACGTTTTTGTCTGGCCAACTCCACTATTGAGCCACCCGTAGGATATTCGGCGGCATGGTACCTATTGCACTTTGCATGACATGTCATGCACATACGTCCATCGTGAGGCTCGTGGAAACAACTGATCTGGATCACAGAACAGGTCATAGAAGCCGTGAGCTGCTGCAAACGCCGTTGCCAAATTCCTGTTTTTTCCTGGCTTCTTGCCACGTATCATCTGTCATCTCAAGGTTTTGGGCTTACAGATTACCAGCCACGCACTGTCTACTTTCACTGGTTTCTGCAGAAAAATCAAACCCGGGATGAGTTCCTCGTACTTGTGCTAAGCTCGCTTACACTAGAGTGCATTTAATACACACAGATTTCACTAATGGACCACCAAAACCCGCACGTGACCCGTCCAAGACAAGCACTTGATAGCTTCATCGTGAATGTTTAAGCTGGCATGGTGAACAACTACTTTATAGGCCTTTATTTAGTTTAGTTATTTCATCGAGCCACCTGTTCTCTTGTAATGGCATACTTTGTAGAATGATGCGCGTCCAGCTATATCGACATACATGTGTCAATTGCAAACAAGACATATCCACTCTTCATTACAGTTATATTTTTCTTTTACTGAGTTTTACAACCCTCAAGTAGGCTGACGCTTTCAATGTTTCTTTTGCTGAGGTTTGCAACCCTCAAGTAGGCTGACAATTTCAATGTACGAATATTTTTCTACATTTGTTTTGTTGTACGTATCCCTATGCGGCGCGGCGATTAAAACAACTATTCCAAAGCGATGCCGTGGCTTAAATGATACGATTCTGTCCCACTAATCAAAATGTGTATAATTAGTTAAAAAAATGTGGTCTAAAAATATTAAGCTACGGTAAACAGAAAAGCTTAGTAGATTTGCGATTTTACCTACTAAAGAGTCTTTCATGGCGGACAAACGCGTAGAACTCGTGGGGGTCTGCAATCGTTATTAAATATTTTCTACTATTTGATTAGAGAGTCAAGCATTTGATCTTTTCAAGGGGCAAGAGGGTCATGCCGCCGCTACGTGCAAAAGAGTGCCCCGAAGATTTTTTCGCTATTATTGTTTATTCTATTTTTATATTTCCTTCGGCTTGCTGACTAGAAGTGGCTTTATCCGACGCCGTCGGAGCTTGGCTCGAAACGTCCTTGGCTATTATGCACTTGCTAGCCCAGGCGTCAAGGAGATGTTAAGTGGTCACCGACACTCAAGCAATAATAACAATATAAGCAATATTGTAGATGTTATATAAGTAATACAATAGTAATTGTCATACATGTTGTAAAAATATTATTATTAATATTATTATTATTATCAGTACCGTAATATCATCATAATATTTTATACTACTCATTTAATGTAAAATAGAAAGCTGGAATATATTACTGGTTGTAAAAATACATCTCTAATGAAGCTTCGGTAATGTATATATATATATAGTTTTTAGTTTATAAAATTTATTGTCAGCGGGATTTCAATTATGATTCTTAAATCGATCTAGAGTAAATTAAAGTATGTATCCATTTAGTAAAACGCGTTGAAATGAATCGCATTATGGAACACATTTTTATTTGTTTGCGCGAAACTTTATTTCAAAGCTTATCTTGACCCAGCACACGGCAAATCACTTAGGCAAGAGCCGACAACAATATATAGTTTAGGGCACCGATAAGTTTCTAATATATATATATATATATACCCATGCCCGTGTGCCCTATACCAATTCGCAATCGTATCACAAGAGCAAGATTTTCGAGCATCACACGGAGCGCTGCTACGGGTACAGGTTGTCTCTTTGAGAATAAGAACTTTATAAAGCTATACAAGCAGGTAGAAAAAAAGGGGCATGGGGGTTACCAGAAATTCCTAAAGAAAAAGAGGCGACACCATGTGAAAAAACAGAAGAACATACGGAGCTAATCTTGGATCCCCCCTTCCCGAAAGGTCCCGCCAGTACTGGACTCCGAGATCAATACATGGATGGTTATATCTGGATTAAAAGCAGTCTGAAAAGGTTCTGAAAAATGGCAAAAAACGTACAAATGACAGAGGACAAAGCGCCTTGGTCCGATGTCCTTCTCTCAAAGGCGACTAATGCAGTAGCGGAGAGAAGGTCTGACTTTACGATAAAGGGCGAACTGTAAAAAGAAAAGTTCTGCGACAAGCCAAATAAACTTAAAGACCTGAAACAGACACGACAGAGAAATTAGGAAAACTTGAGGTAGACAAAGATGCAACGATTGGTCGACTGTGGTAAACGAATGGGCACAGTCAAACCATCGTTTATCACAGATGTTTGGTGGGCAAGGCAACGTTTAGCAAATCTTGCGCCTGATTGGAAAATGGTTTCTTTAGTCCGCCCCTATGCGCGCCAATAGTAAGGATCATACGACCGAGCACACAATGCGCTAATGCGAGATCGTTCCAAGGTCGTTGAGACGAGCTATCAACAATGGCGTAAAGGAGACAATTGGCATGTACAACATGGAAATAAGAGTAGATGTCTGCGGGTACGCTAGTCCGGTCAGCAGGTCCATTCGTCAAGAGGGAAAAATTCGATAGAAACTGGAAGTCCAGTGCTTCCCAGCGGCAGCAGGAGCAGACGCCAATCCGTATGTACTAAACGTATTACCAGACGAGATATGTCGGGTGTATCTGGGCTTATTGAGGCTTCAAGGGGGGATTTGGCTACATGGGGCCCTTATTAGGCCCCACAGAACCGCTAGTAAGATCTTTCGGGTATGCATAAATACATTTGTCTCCCTAATCCACAAACATTTTCAACTCACTGAATATAACGTTAGCCTTGCTGAGTTGCAAGACAAGCTCAGCAGCGACATGAAGATAATGAAAGCGCATACGTGTGGGCACACTTTGAGGTGTCCCACACTTGTAAAAGAGTTGTGATCATTGACAAAATAGCTGATATGTGGGCAAAATTCACGATAATAGTAGTGAGTGTAACTGGCTTTTTCCGTATAAATATATATATAAAATAATATAAATCAAAATTATATATATATATATATATATATATATATACAAATAAACACACAAAGCGCTGCGCCAGAACGAGGGGACTGTATTTACACGCTGAGGCGTAGCGGAACAGTCTTGATGGCCACATCCGGATTCCACGTGCACCGCTCGCCCAGCCGCTTGCCGATGCCGGCCAAGAGGCAGATCGAGGCTAACGCTACGAGTGCACCGTGCACGGCGGAGGCGGAGGCGGCGGTGGCTGCGTCAAGGACGACGAAGCGCGAACACTCGCCGATCTGTGCCAGCAGAACGAGCACGGCGAACGTCGAACGCTGCCAACGGGCCGCAATTGCTGAGGCTGGCCATCGACGACGCGTAGAGGGGCCCGGCGCTGCAGCCCAGCACGACGACGGCCGCCGTGGTCCCGCAGTGTTGCCCCCCGCCGATGCCCAGCAGCCACAGCAGGCTGGTACCGACCACGGCCAGCAGGGCTGAATAGACCCACAGTGAACAGGACGCCACGCGCAGCGACAGAACAGCGGCCACGAAGCGTGACGCCGTGAAGGCCACGTGAAACATGCCGACGAGGTGGCGTCGCTCTCCACTACCACCGCCGCCGCGCCGCCACCGAAGTTGTCCGGCTGCTCGAAGGCACTGTCCCCGCCGCTGCCCAGCTGAGGGATGTTCCTCACGGCGAATGCGGTCAGCGCCGTGGCCGAGAGAACTCCGACGCCAACGAGCGCCATACCCGACGGCGTCGCGATGACGTCGTACGCGAAGCCGCCCCTGCTGCTGCTGCTGCTGCTTGTCTTGTTGTTGTTGTTGTTGTTGTTGTTGTTGCTTGCTGCTGCTGCTACTGACGGGATCATTGTCGGAATAGGTGTGACTACAGCCAGGAGGGCGCAAAATACCACAGCCACGGTAACACTGCTTCCACCTGCAACTGTAGAACAATAGAGAACTGCACACGTTCGGCGACGTCATCATAAATAGCTGTTCTCCGGCGAGAGCGCGAAAAACTAGTGTAAGATCCAATCAGAGTCAAACTTTGGTGGTGTTGTTTTGGTACGTTGGAGATATTTGGCCTTATTTGGTGCGGGGGCCCGCTGACGAGGGTCGTTGTCTAGATCATCTAACAAGCTAGTGTATGATCAAAAATGGTCCCTGAACAACATGAGTTGACAGTCTCCATGGGCCTAGATCTAACGTTGACTCTGTAGCTTGCGTGCACGCCAGTATTGTTTATGCATTGCATCGAAAAGTTTGTTTATCAAGTACAAGTTTGTTTTCTTTGAAATGAAGCACTCATTCCGATTTTGTGCAAGACCTTGTCATCAAAGGCTGCTGGCTCCAAGTTTTCACCTCGTCATATAGTTCGGTCTTGCATCAATGGCTACACATTTTTTACTATAGACGGTAGTAGCGTAGTCACGCAAACATCGTATTCCAGACGAGAGAACTCTTTTCTTGGACGGCGCTTCAGGGTCCCAGTATTGCTTTCTCAGTAAACAATAGCACATATTTTGTTCCTAACAGTTTTAGCATATAATCTAAAACGTGCATCTCAGTACCGTCAAGATTGCAACGGTAATACGGTATACGTTGCAGATGTTTATTCTGCTTACACATACGCCCTATCTAACATTCAATGTCAGGGTTAGCCAGTAGCAAAGACGTACCCCTTGTCGAGCGGTTGCTGCAGGTGCACTGCCGTGGCGGCGAGCACCTGTCCCAGCGACGAGAACGCGGAAAAGAGATATATAACGACATGGCGAGCCGCTCCGAAGACTGCTTCGCTCGTTCGGACGTAGATACCTTACAGCGTAGTGGAGAAGTATATTGGGGAGACGATGACAAATAACAAAAGACACGGTTAGCTCAATGTATATGCATATATATATATATATATATATCTCTCTCGAGCCTATGATCCTGATTGATGATGATAATAATAATGGTGATTGCGATTGTAGTATTTGAAGTTGAGTCAACTGATATTCATCTACACATATCACTATGGACACATATTTACAGTGCTGGTAAAGGCAATTGCGCCTTGTATGGTTCATAAAAAGGCACAATTGTAATAACATAATATAAACTGTACCAATAAACATATATGTCCACCCAATAAATAGTTTAAAACAAAATGTTGAAACGCAACGATCTAGACCGTGCTAGAACACATTCAGAGCAGTGTGTACAATGTGTACCTGTACGCAGTTATGTACAGGTACACATTGTACACACTGCTCTGAATTGAACGACTTAACGGAAACAACCAATGCTTACCTATTTCAATCGCTGCTTGGCATGCTCCAATGAAGCAGGCTATAATTGGGGTTGAGTGTCCCACCAAAGGAGCCAATTGAAGGGCTATTAGTAGAACACCTCGTGCCACAAACGCAAGCAAGCATGCTCCCTGAAGTAGACCAGTTCGAGCATGAATTGTTGCCACTGGCATGCAAAAGCACAAGTTGTAGAAGGTATTTATATTAGTATCATTATTATTCATTTAGTTCGGTTTCGGCTTAATAATATGCAGACGTGCCCGTCAAAACTTCATGTACCCTAACAGCCACACTCGTTTAAATGAGAAATATATGCAGGGGTTCCAGTTGACCGGTAAGTTTGTTTCTAGTCATGGCTATGCCTGGAACTTTTTGTTGTCTCGCTTCATGTCCAGAAAATAGATCGACCATTCTTCGGGCATAGGCATTTATTTTTCCGACACCGTTTCAAGGATACTTCTTGCCCTTTTTCTTTTAGTTTACATTGGAGCTTTTTGTAGCTTGATTGAAGGTGACTAGTTTTATATACATATATATATATATATATATATATATATGCGTGCGTTACTGGGAGCAGATGTATAGAAACGATGCGGAAAGCTTTCGATATCACTTGGTAACTTGAAGGAGCTCACTTGTGATGCAGGAGAAGATCGCTCCCGCTTGCAGGGCAATGTGAACGCAGTGCGGACGCAGCGGGTGTGTGATCATTTGTTGCGATTCGTCTACTGTTTCATCGTACCTCACCTCTCGTAGGCCAGAACCGTTCATCTGCATGACGCCATTTGTCAGACCCTGCAATCACCACAACACTAGTAGTAAACTAACATAAAACCCTAAACTAGACGACGCTTCCAGCACATGGTACAGCAGAATTTCGTAACCAAAGAGTCTCGAACCGGCTGAAGAGGGTCAGTGATCTCGCTTTTACCGATCGTGTTCGCATAATTGTTCTCCTTATCGAAAATCAGCAGTTGAAAGCTATAAGAGAGCATCAACTGTCTTTATTGCAGAATGCTTCGAATAAAGTGATGACATGTTCTGGCTGCTCGAGCCATGCCGATAGGCCCCCGCAGAACATTATCTATGGACGTGTTTTCAGGACAATGCAATACAAAGTCTCCTTTATTGAAAAAGGGGCTGTTAAAATCACATAGTAGTCTTTACACTGAGGGGCACGTCGCGAAACTCTCCATGCAAACGCGTTGTTCACCACTTCGACAATAGCAACTTCCGATGGAGTAACTGACACACCACTACGTAGATTATTTGGACGTATTGTGAAAAAAGTACTAAATGTATTACTCCGGATTAGTTGTTTAAAAAGTCTCACGTCAACTTGCATTTGGTACTCGCTCACTGTTGGGAGTACGAGACTCTCGCGTCTTACATTGCAGCGCCATGCAACTCGTTTGACAAATTTATCCTGCACTCGCTGGAGCAGTTCTACATCTTTTCTATAAAAAGGCGCCCACACGTGTGAACAATATGTCCACTTTGACTACAACAAGCGTATATACAGTTTTATATACATTGCTGGGTCATGCCCGATAAACGCTCTAAGAATCAGATTGCACAGCCGAGACGCAGATTTTACAACTTCGGGAGAAGTATACAGGTAGTTCAATAAGTTCTTAGAATGAAACCAAGAATTTTTCAAATAATGTTTTTAAATTTATCTTATTCGATATACTCCCCGAGATGCTCAATACACTTTTCCCACCAAGATTTCAGAGCTTTTATACCTCTTAAGTAGAATTCCGCGTCTGTAGACTGAAAATAGGCATTGACAGCAGCCTTAACCTCTTCATTGCTGGAAAAACGCTTTCCACCGAGACTATTCTTCAAATGTTCGAAGAGGAAATCATCAGAGGGGGCCAGGTCTGGAGAATAGGAAGGTTGTTCAATAAGTTCGAACCTCAGTTGGGCCAGTTTTGCCGATGCTTGCCGGGACTTGTGTGCAGGAGCATTGTCCTGGTGAAACAGGACAACCTTCTTCTGCAAAGCGGGCCGTTTCACGATGAGTTCTTGCTAAAGGCAGTCCAACGGTCTTGCATAATATTCTCCTGTGATCGTTTTACCGTTCTCAAGGTAGTCGACCAGCATTATTCTACGTTGGTCTTAAAAAACTGTAGCCATCACCTTTCCGGTCAATGCCGTTGTCCGCACCCTCTTCGGAGGTTCTTCATCAGGTGCACACCATTGGCAAGATGCTTCTTGGGTCTCGGGAGTGTAGTGATGGACCCAGCTTTCATCGACGGTCATCGCGCCAAAAATCCGACGGATTGTTCGACATCTTGGCCAAATTTCGCTGTGAAGCGAAAACAGGCGCGTTTTTTGGCCTTGGTTGAGCAAATGCGGCAGCCATTTTTCTCTGAGCTTTTTCATCTTCAAGTTTTCGTGCAGGATGAAATGCACACCACCCAAACTGATCCCCAAGGCCTCCGCTATCTCCCTAATGTTTACTCGCTTATCTGCGGCGACGATTTTCCGCACCTTTTCCACGTTTTCCTAATCAATTGCCGTTTTTGGGCGTTTTGAACGTAGTTCATCCCGGTGCTCCTGCGACCTCTTTTTAACTCATTAATCCAGTTGGAAACAGTGGCAAAACATGGCGCAGAGTCACCGTACACCTCGTCTAACTCAGTTTTCACTTGGGTCGCATTCCAACCTTTGAAATAAAATGCCTGATAACCACTTGAAACTCTTTTTTCTTCATTTTTAAAAATCACGCCGATACGTTGCACGGGAAAAGCTATCAAACGAAATCGCAACGGCCAATCACCATAATATTTTGAGTGCTAGCAGTCGAAAAGTTGCAGTTCCTAATAGCGGTGGAAGCGCGCCTTTTTCAGGTTTCAAGGACGTTAAGACCACCGACGAGTAATCTCGACATACAATATTTTAGTAAACTCAAAGGTTAAACACGCACTACTCTAATACGAAGAGCACATCTAGATATATATTGTACATCGAAAATAGAACACATGTCTTCTACAATACATGTTAGCGCCACTTGAATTCGGTTGAAAGCAACAGTGGTTGGTTGGGCCGTTTGGCAATTTGGCGCAACTTTTAGCTAAGCGCCTGACCGTCTTCCATTCTGCGTGGGGGCAACTGTTGCTCCTAAGGCTTGCACGAACAACAATGAAACGTATCGTCGGCTGCCTCCTTACAGAAGTTAGCTTTTGTTTTTGCAAAGACATGCCAGCCTAAGCGAAGAAGGACGAATTTCTTGTGGCACACATCGAAGTACCTTGTAGAAGTTTCTCCTTATAGGTGGTGGTTTCGATGTCGATGGCTTATAACAATGGATGATACAGGTGTTTGCTTACTTTGCAAATATGCATACACACATATACACATGCATCACCTTAGCATGTTGGTTCCCTAACACAAGGGCGTTCTATGTGGCCAATCGTTGAGGCTATGCGCGGATATACTGGTCAACGGCGTAGTACCAAGCTATTCCAAATATAGAGGGCTGCTTCTTTGATAGATATTCTACGAATATCTACGTAGATTGTACTGGGCAGTGCAGGCACTAGACAGATCAATTACTTCCAACCGATGCGGGTGTCGCACTACTTACTTCTTGGACGTACAAATTAATGTCATACCGTAACATCTACGTAGAACCGCCTGACGATTTCTGCTTGCAGACAGTTATTGTCCCTAATTTGCGCTAACTAAGTGAACCTGTGCATACTAAACAGAATTCACGTTCTTAAATGTGTGTACTGGGTCCGCCTTACAGCTGACAGGGTGGCTTATTGTATCAATGGTAAACCCCTAAAACATTCGAAAGTCACATTGCCAATTCACGTATTACAGTTGAAAGCTAAGCAATACGACGTAAATAAAACGTTTCTTAGCTGGTAACGATGGCAACAATAATATGATTGTATTGCAGTAAGATCAATTATTATTAGTAGTTTATGAATAGTGGCTACAATAGTAGGGAATTTCTATTTAACTTCTATTATATTATTATTACAATTGCTATTACTGCTCCTACGGATAAACTAAGGTTAACGATACAGCTGTGTGGTATATTTTTTTCTGTTATTGTAAATTGAGCTAATAGTGCGTCATGACCGCCAGACGTGCAACAAGCCCGCGGCCAGAATCTTCCGCAGTACTACCTTCGGCCTACAAAATACGCTACAAAATAGCTCGTGAAATGTTCTA